>JBCJKH010079168.1:1209-11759 GCA_039877255.1 Loriculus beryllinus
ATGCTTGATCCAAGACAGAAAGGATTCCACAGAGCTTGTTAGGCAGAATGATACTCAGCAATATTAATGGTCCTCAATGAAGCCAGGTTCTGCAGGTTTTCATAGGGTGTATTTTATATGACAAACATTGTTCCCATGGTGTTGCTGGGACTTACAGATCATGGGATCAGTTCTTGTTCTGTATGTCTTTTTTTGAAGGCAAACAGTTCTCTCCACCTTACAGAGAAGGTTGAAGTTGCTTGGTTATAGGATTATTAGGTTTAGGAGATGACAAAGGTTGGATGTTGGGATTGCTGTGTCTTTGTCCGTTGTGTCTTTTATGTGCTTGTATGATAGTATTTCACTGTGCCTCAAATGACTTGTTGGCAATCCAACAGTCTTTGCAGCAGTCCAAGTTAGTCTTTGCAAACAAATTCCATTAGGGACCATCTGGTTCTTGTAATTCCTTCTTTTTTGCACTCTTTGCACTTCCAATTTTACCAGTATTAGTAGTTGTAGACAGGGTAGTTGTGTAGTATGGGCCCTGACAGTAAATGGCTGACTCACTGTGTGCTGAAGGTCAGAGATGTAGGCATAGTACACAAATACATCCAGAATATATAAAATAAGGGAACCTTCTTTGAAGTGATCGTGCATTCTGGTTTTTGTTTTATATGGTGTTTTCCATTTCTGTTTACACTGCCCCAGAGTGCTAGTTTGCAAGGTTATTGTGTGTCCATGAACAGGGAATGGTGCTTATATTGTCCATTCATAGCATTTCAGGGCTTGGATTTACAGCCTAGTGTCAGAGAAGTGCATTGGCAGAACAGTTCTTAAAATACAGTGAGAAACTCAGAAATCACCAGGCTTTCACTCTGTTTTCCCAGTTTGTATTAGGGGTGCTTATGTTATGGGAGCAGTTAGATAATCACAAGTGGCGTGAGCACGGTATGCTGTACAAAACACCCCTCTGGATCTTTCCTTGAGGACTTCTGCATGATGAAAAACTAATCTGCAAGAAAAATTGTGAGTATTAGAAACAAAGGAGTAGTTACTTTGCCCCCTCTGTTTCTCACTTATGACCTTTGACTAGCCTCCTAAACAAAAGAATGTAGCAATCTGTCACACAAACTATTCTTGACATCCCTCAAATGAGCTTCTCCCCCTCTCCCCCCTTCTTTTTCTTACTTATATTTAAGTTGTTGCATAATTAAAATCTCTTTGACATCCTGCTTACATTCATATCCTGTCTCAGGATTGGTATCCATCTGGCTTTATATCAACCCACTCTTCCCATATCAGACACTACTTGGAAATTCATGACCTTAAATATCACCATGGTAATACTTTTTAACCCGTACCAAGTGTAATAATCAGTAGACTGCATGTTTGGGTTTTTTTGTTTGTTCTGGTTTGGAATTTTTTTTTCCCCTGAAAGGCATTTAATTTAGAACAATTCACTATTGTCCACTTGTTTTGTAGGTGGAAATATGTTTTTTTACACATCTACACAATAAGTGCACTAACAGATGAGTGATTATTTCAAGGCTGTTTCTGGACATGTTGCCTTTAGCTGTTTCAGTTGCTATACGTCCTCACTAGCAAAGTGATGCAAACTTGACCTCTTCAGAAAGTACAGAGAAGCTGTGGCTGCCCCATCCCCTGGCACTGTTCAAGGCCAAGTTGGATGAGGCTTGGATAACCTGGTCTAGTGGAAGGTGTCCCTGCCCATGGCAGGGGTTGGAACCAGATGATCTTAAAGGTCACTTCCAACTGCTGTGGCTTTCCAGTAGTGCAGGTAGAGCCCACAGAGAGCTGCATCTGCCTATTTGGGGTGTACTTGAGTTGGTACATAGGCAAAGGCCCACTGTACAGCATACATGCAGCGAGTCCAGTGAAGCTACCATTTGTTGTGCCTATAAACTATAGATAGAGTGAGTCCAGCACAGCTGGGAACTGCCTTGCTTGTGCTTATCACCTCTGTGTTTATGCAGGGTGTCCCATTCATCCAGACCAGCCTGTGGATGTATGGTGGGTCTGAAATGTCCCAGATATTTTAGAAATCCAGGCACAATTTTGGTTTTTCCACCCAGGCACAAATCTCCAGTGGGCAGAACAGGACAGATATGGGGGGAAGAGTGCCCTGGTTTTGTAATGTATTTACAGTATTATTGGGCCCAGGCTAATAAATGGAAAGCAGTTCTGCTGAAGAGCTATTCAGATGCAGTAAGCAGCTAAGCAGTGGTGTAATTTAAAGATGGGCTGAACTTCATGGCAAACAGCAAAGGGCAAATTGATCCATGAGGCACTGAACTGTGTGAGTTTGGATGTTTTCAGATGTTTGTCTGGGGTTGGGTATGCTTTTTTCCCTGTCATGCATTTATAAATATCTATTTATGGAAACCCAAGAGTTCCATGAATAAATGAGATGGCATATTCCTTTCTTCATTTCACGAATTACAGTATCAACATTTTAGAGTCTGTTCGTGAATTAATAATTACTTTAATCAATAAAAATAATTACAGTGCTAAGAACATTTTAAGAATGAATGCTTCTATGCTGTTTCCACTCCTTTTTAATTAAAGCATGACAACTCATGTTTACCATTTTCATCATGATAGCCCTAAATGGTGAAATTTGTCATCTTTGATTTGGATTCTAATTATCATTCTTTTAGATGGTTCAAATCTCTTCTCATTTTTCAGTTATGCCTGCTCCAATTTTAAACTGACCATTTTTTCCTCTCAGAATCTTTCATACTGTAAGAGTATCTTTGACTTTGTAATAACCATTTTAAATATTCTGTGCTATCCAGAATAAATGCAAATTAAATATATGAAATAGAGAAACAAATATAAACTGCTGAATATAAATACAGCAATAGACCAATTATTTCCAGTTTAAATGTATCTATCTTATTCCAGTATAGCATGAAATATTAATATAAATTCGTTGCAAATACATAAACTGCTAAAAGACCATAATAAGCTTGCAAAAGCAGCATAGAAACTTAATTTTTATGCCTGCAACGTAGTCTTCAATTAAATGATCTTATTATTTTTTCATACAGAATCTCTTCCTTCCTTTTTCAGTAGATTGCATGGCATTCCCTGAAATATAATAACTTGCTGTAATATTCTTGTTAAGCCATTCACCACATCTTACTTTACTAATTTTTTTAAACTTGGCTATGTGATAATAAATTTCTTTTCCTCACCGCAGTAAGGTGTTTGCCTCACAAATGCCTGTTTCTTGTCAGTGCTTCAAAGAGCAGTGTTTTGCCTGGTGTGTAGCTAAGGGAGTGAGTCACTAGGAACTATGGAGAAAACTGCTATGCTTGAGTTGACCATATTCAGGCATGTAGGACCTAGGTTTTTTTAAGTCCTTGTTTTGTAAAATATCATGTAATACATCTCACAAGCACTCTAGGACAGCGAGCTTTTACTTACTTAAAACAACAACCATGAGAGTTCTTCCAGGAGTCAGCCTAGAGGAAGGGCTTCCTGACAAGGATTCAAGCCATCTGAATTTAAACATTTAATTGTGATGGGTAGGCCAGGAGTGTAATATCTTTCTGTACTCCCCAAACCTATAATGATTCCTTTTCATTCCTTGCTATTGTTATTTCTGTCATTATATGCCTTTGTTACACAGCTTCTTCAACATCTTACTTTCCAGTCATTGTTTTGTGTGCAGACTGCTCTATGTAGCTGCATCCTCTGAATGACTTGCCCTTTTCCAGTAGCTGCATGCAAACTGGCTTGCCATTGTGGACAATTCAACATTCATTCCAGCTCAGGAACAGAATGTGCTTCCAGCTGCCTCCTTTTACCGCAGAACTTCTTACCTGTCCTGCCTTGTCTTTTCTTTCTGTCCGGTTCCTTTTTCACATCCTTACCTTGCCTCTGCCATCTTCCTCTCCATGGAGGTTCTTTGGGCTCTGTCTAGGTACTCCAGTCCTCTCCTGGGTGCTGTCCTGGTTGCACAGTGCATTATGCTGTGGTAGATTACCAAAGTAGTAATAAAAAAGGAGCAGAAGTATAAAACTTGATGATGGTTGAAACTTGATGACTCTGGTTTTTACCTAGTGAGCAGTGACCCATTGCAAAATATGTATCTGTGTGCCACTTTACCTGTCAGTGTAATTGAGATTAGTTGGTGTATGAGACTGACATTGGCTTTTTGCACACAGCAAGTATAATTTGTGGTGTATTAATTGCACTCGGTGCGTTAATGTCTTAGTGCCTCTCAATGACAAAAATTATATTTAGAAATTGTTAACTTTATGTTATGAGTCTCAGAATAGAGGAATTGGGTTTTTTTAAGCTATTTACAGTCAAATTTTTTGCAAGGAGTATGGACAAGCTTTGTCTTGCTTGTCGTGTATAATGACAACAAAGAGGCTAGTCACTGATTTTTACGTTCACCTTTTTAGTGACAGAGGATATCCTTTTATGAAATCCAAAGTAGCAGTTGCCTGTACTCAGTTGCTATTTCAGTATGAATTGCAATCACTTTAATGAAGCAGCTATTTCCAGTTTATCACACTGAGAGAGGAGCTCAGATACTTATTTTCCTGGCACGTGTGTTTGACAAAGTACTAAATACTTTAAATATTACACCCCAGTGCCGTGTCAGTGTTTTTTCCTATATTATTTCTTGAACTGAGAAAATTAAGATACATCCAAAAAGTATGTTGAGCAAATATTTGTTCTTGTTGGATTTATCATTTGCCGTTGGCAGCAACTTCAAATTATTTCAAGATATCTTGAGATCTGGGAACAATTCGCCATGAAATGATACAGCTTTTCCTTTAAAAAGGGCATAAAAAAATAATTGCTCTATAAGATGTAATGTTTATGAGGTCATATGAACGGTTGCCTAATGTGCACATGGTGAGAACTGTGCATTTCATGTTAAATAGAAGAATGGCTGTGCGCTGGGAAGGAATATTTAAGAAATCAAGCAAACTATAAATGGCCATCTGCTTCATTCTCCATTTTTATTTGCTGGATTCCCACTGCAATATTTTAATAGATAATGGATTGCTATTCCATCTACTAATTAAATTTTTTATACCACAAAACTACCTTGTCATGAAAAAAGGGTTCCTTTCTGTGCAGGGAGGAGACAAGTTGTTGGGGAAGAGATAAAACATGGTATGACAAATATCATGAACTATACCTTTCCTCTTGACCTTTCCTGTGATTCCAGGTTTTCTTGTACTTGCTTCTGTCTTTAACACAATGGTTCTTCTGTTGCTGTGAGGTTACAAAGCAGGAATAAATAGTGGGGTCCTATCAGCGTCCTTTCCCCTGTTCCTCTGCTTGATCATCTGCGCTGCAAGTAGGAGAGTGAGTGATGAAGGTATGCTCAGTTCTAGTTATTCTCAGCTGCTTGCATGTACCTTCTGTGTGTTTTCTGTCAACTTAGTCTGAATAGAATCATGGGATGGTTTGGACTGAGCTTTCAAAGATCAACTAATCCAGTCCCCCCTGCCATGGTCAGGGCCATCTTCCAGTACATCAGATTGCTCAAGGCCCTGTCCAAGCTGACTTTGAACACTTCGAATAGCTCCTAGGCTGCTCTGACCCTTCTCTTTGCTGAGATTAACAGAGTTGACAGGCTGAGTAGCATGAAGCTTGTGCAAAACATTTTTCATTTCTATTTCACCTCTTTTGTTACAAACAAAGGCAGTGGAGGAGGGCCTCGTGTGTGGTTGCCTGTGTGCTCTGAGGCTAGACCTCAATTTTGTGCTTTGCTGCAACAGCAAAACCAACTTGAGTCTCTTAGTTCTGTAAACATGCATTACTGCTCTGCCTATTTGAATCAGAAGTGTAAATTCGTTATGTGGGGTGTTTTCCAGGGAGCGTTGTTTTAAGGCATAAACATTTCTAGGTACTGGGGAAGACCCTTTCCATGAAGGGTAAGTCCTGGGTAAGGGTGCAGTTGTTTTAAAAAAGGGGAAGTGATGTTGAGTGTCGTGGTGTTATTTTTAAGATGGGAAGATAGGGGAAGGAAAATTTACCATAGTCTTTTTCAAAGGTAATAAACTTCATAGTAGGTTTTACCTAAGTACGCTTAATAGGGCATTTTAACCGTTCCAATGTGATCATGGTAACAATGCAAAAGCACACAGCAAATTACAGCCAAGCCTCAGAATCTGACATTTGCAACAGAAATGTGCTGCAGAAAGACATTTGAATACATTGGATACAGAGAGAGACATCTGGTTTGGATGACCCACCAACCCTGGAGTATACGCAGATGAGCAGCCCAGAGCTTATGTTTTCATAAAAATTCCTGTTATGTCTCAGTCTCATTCCTGAGTGGAAATAGCCCATTAAGATCTCATTGCTAGGCTGAATGCATGGTTTAGATTACTGTTTTCCCCATGTGCACCACATTTGTTTACACTGAATTTCACTTGCCATTTTATTGACTAATCACTCGATTTCATGAGGCTTTTCTGCAGTTCTCTTCCCTCACAGCATAAATTGAAAGCTCCACAGGACTTCTGCCTAGAGCCAGGCTGTTTTGGTATCTGTGCTCAATTTGAGCTATCTTACCATCTGACTTAAGCACAGATTTCTGAAATAGGACCCTACCAAAGGTACTACCTTCTGAGTTTCAGTTTTGCAGGTATACAAGCTCTTCCTCTTTCCCTCTCCTTGTTATGGAGAAAAGGGTATTTCAAAACTCAGGGGCTGAAATGCTCCTTCCAAATTCCCTGTGCTGTGTGAGAGCATTTCACTTTCATAATGTGTTTATCTATCTTGTTTAGGAAAATGACTTACCTGAAAATGTATTTTGTCCAGTTTAGGCAGGCGAGGCTTGGCATGTTTGTGCCTGGCTATGCACCTTGTCAGCATTTTATCACCTCTGCCCAGATTATTCTGCTGGGCCTCTGTAAGAAAGAGCAAACAGTCAAATATGAGTCCTTCCTTGACTGTGAGAACTTCAGTAGGAACACTTTACAGCCCATTGTCATGGGGAAATCACCCACCACCTTACACAAATCAGAGAGGGGAGGTGTTCGAGTTGTATCTTCAGTTCTACGTTCAGGAAACTGCAGAGCTTAGAATGGCAACCCACAATGCTTCTCAGCAATGCATCATCAATAGCCAAAGGGTTTCTATGTGAGATGAAATTTTTCACTACAAACATCCTTGAAATGTGCAGAAGCTGCTGTACATCCTGTCACGTCAGAAAGGCATGGTCAGAGTGAGCTTACACCTGACTGCTTGTACTCTGCTGCTCCTCAGTCAAAGCTGAAGCAGTACCCCTCAAATAAATGATACTGGGTAGTGTGGAGGTGACAGGAATGGGATCTCACTTCCCTAACTTTAAGACAGCCTCATAGAGCTGCACTGTTCAGTTGAAGACTCTGGCAGATCACTGCAGTTTGTTTCTCAGGTACTGGCTTCCATTGCAATGATTACATCCCTCTGAGCTGTTTCTGTAGGTCACCACTTGAAGTCAACTACTGTTTTGGTTTTTTAATCCATTTAGGCCTCTATGAGCTTCGTGACTACAAAAGCATTAAAAAATTAGCTGAAAAGACGACAAAAAAAATGTCGATCCAGTTTGTGGATGTTTGCAGGATTTTCTCTGTGAAGTTACGACTTGGTTTTTCAGTCAAAAACACTCTCAGAAATATATAATACAGGATTGCAGTAGAGAAAATGGCTGCTGAAAGGGGTGTTATGAACTTTCAAAGAAGAGCAGAGTGCCTTGGTTGCTGTCTGGTACAACTGCTGCAGACAGCACCATTTAAAAATGCTTCTGGCTGAAAACAAAGGGAATTGGCTTTGATCTACCTGGTCATAAAAATTATTCATTGACTTAGAATAACTGTGAAGCACTTCTGGCACACTGTAATGTTCCCAATTGCAATGAGCTCATGGACTTCATTAACAATAGTCTTAAGAACACAAGAAACACTTTGGTTATTAATTAGGGAAAAGTCAGTTAAAAGGGAGAATTTCTAATTTCCATGACATGACACACGTTCTCTGAAAGATTCAGAGCTAATACAGCAAGTAGATTTTGTTTGCCTGTCACAGAGGCTAAGGAAAAAACACTCTCCAGTAGAGATTATGTCATTTAAAGTTCTTGATATTTTACTGAAAGAGTGGGTGAAGCCCTCCAAAGATTTCTGATGACAGCGGTGACAGCGTGCCCTCTGTGGTTACCTGTACTCCAGAAACAAAAGGAAATATGCTGTATCTTCAGGGTGTAGGGGATGGCTCCCCTTTCCAGTTACTGTTGAGATTTGTAACATTAGACTGTAAAACCAAGGTTAAACTTCCACATGTCTCGTGCTACATGGTGGTAGCTGGTCTGGGGAGTCTCCCTTCTTTCTCCTGATGCGCACAGCTGGATAGGAGTTACATGAACAGATTCAGAGCCTTTGGGCTTTAGATTATGGTATCAGAAATATGTTGAGCACGTTCAAAAGCTAAAGTCACGTCAATAATTGAAAAATGCTTTGCAAATTTTTAGATCTTGTACATTAGTAAATAAACCATAATAAAATCTTTAGATGTAAAATAAATGCAATTGAAATGCAAAGGCTGGTTCTCTTTAATAATTATAATTCTTTATCAGGTGCTTCAACACTGTCATATTAAATCTTAGCTCTGAATTGCTGAGACTGACATTCTTTTTGTTGCCTGAATTACGGTAGATTGCACAGTCATCATAGAATCCTAGAATGGTTTGGGTGGGAGAGGACCTTAAAGATCATCTACTTCCAACCCTTCTGTCATGGGCAGGGGCAGCCGAAGGACACCTCTTTCTGAGATTCTAATGAAAAGGAAAAATTAGAAAAATGCATAATATGTGTCATGAAATGTTTGCTCTGCAGAGCTTGGGAAACCATTTAAAATTTGATTTTTAGTGCACTACCTCATCTTTCCTGATCCTTTTATTTAAATGCGAGAAGGTTCTTTTTATGTTAGCTGGAAGTACTGTGAATTCAGACCACGAGTGCTGTGCACTTTTAATGCTGTGATTTTTAGACTTCGTGTACCATTGAGAAAATGTTGGCAGAGGTCTTTTGGTTGTCTTTGACAACTTTGGGAAAATAGTATGTTTCAAATTGCCCTCAAAGTCAGAAGCAGATAAAAAAAGAAGATTCTTTTTTTTGCTAGCTAATGCCTTAATAGACTCCAGCCATTTCAGAGTGGGAAGCAGGAGAGCACTCCAGGGCCATTTCAGTGTCTCTGCGCCTTTCCTCCTTTCGGGCTCTAAGTATTTTGAGAGGATGCAGCTCGAGGCTGATATATGTGATAAAAACACTCTTCAACTGGTTTTGATGCCCATCTTGTGCTGGCCTTAAACCATCTCTCCACCTTTTATCCTGTTTCTAGGGCATGTAGGTTTTGATCACAAGGTCGTCTGGGCAGCCATCCGTTGTCTTTTCAGGAGGGAAGCACTCCTGGGGAGTGCAGCATATTCCTAAAGGCAGATAGATGGTTTTGCCAGGTATGGGTGGCCTCACATGGGTATAGTTCACTGTAGGACTGCTTTCTGACAATGTTGTGGGCAAAAAGGGATAAGGTTCCTCTTCCTTGATTCCATGCAGTTCTTGGACCCTATGTGACTTGCCTGCCATGGCATGTAAATGCCCACTCAGCTGCTTGCTATAAACCCCTGTTCTTGTTTATTGCAAGTCAGTCATTTCAAATGCCTCTCAGTCCAGTTGTGGTGGGATGGGACTAGCCCAAAAGAAAATGGGGATACTTGTGGCGCAGAGAATCAGACCCAAAGCAGGGGGCATCTTTTTGCTATGTAGACAAGACTTAAAACATCTGCAAGGTTAGGTGGGATTCTAGGTAATGTACTCTGAAATTTGTGTGCCATCCTTTGGTGTAAGTCATACAAGTATGTCTCCCTCCTTTGTCCTGGAACTTGACTTCTCTTGAGAGAGATGTGCTGTATGCTTTGCATTTAGCTTATATCTGATATCTATCCAAAGTTGTGTAGCTGTTGTATGTCTAATTGCCTTCTTAGCTGTTTTGAAATGCAGAGGTAGCTGGTATTCAAGGGAACTGAATTTGAGAACAGAGGAGGTGCTATCCAAGCATATGTTTCTATTTCTGTTGTTTTTCTGCGTTTTTTAGTAAGCGTACTGAAACAAGGTAACAGCGAACACAATGAATAAGCAGGGAAAACACTTACATTGTTTCATTACCCTGATGATGGAGGCTGAGGATTTGCAGAAGAGGTTTAGTGTGACCTGTTGGTCCTGTTGGTCCACCCCATAGGCAGCAGGGTGAAGTTAGAATTCCTGCTGCAGCTGAATCCATTTGTGATTATTTGTTGCTTTTCCATGGTTCAGCAGATTGATCTGGATTTCATGAAGTGTTCACTTTGGTGTCTGTTATGCTATTAATTTCCTACTTAGGTATTCAGAGAAAAGCTATGTGTCAACGTGAAGCATTACACCTTCATCCGCATTATATTTTTCACTTTCTGCAGGTCTAAGTAGTTATGTATTTCATTTAAAAGAAACAAAAAGGCGTTAGGGTAATTTTGGTTGTTGTCATAATGCGTAACATTGTTG
>JBCJKH010079171.1:7745-27027 GCA_039877255.1 Loriculus beryllinus
CACTCCTGAAAGTCATTATCAAAATCACAAAAGGTAAAATTTCATTTAAGAAAAAAAGGTGCAACCAACAGGTCTAGACTTCCTTGGGATATTGTGCTATAGAAAGAAATACAGAAAAGAATGGCACTAGGTTTGTTTAGGTTTTAAAGGCTGGCTTTCTGTAGGTTTTGAGTCATTTTCAATTTATGTACAAAGAAAACTAACAGAAAATTCATCATCCTCCTCCACTTTTGTCTCTTTTTTTGTGATGATCTATGGTACTGCCTAGATGATTGTACTTCACCATCTGGTTAACCTTATCAGCAAGACACTAGAAAACAAATCCTGTGCAGTACAATTTTATCTATACTTCAGTTATTCTGATCAAAAACAGTTACCTAAAACTATGAAAAATTGTTATGGAGGCTTGAAATGTGCTGCATAAACCACTCTTGACTGAATTCAACTAAGGGCTCCTGCACTCTTCATGGAAAAAAATATTCCCCTCCAACGCCACTCATAGTTCTTTTGAGTGAGAATATGCTATGTTAGATACTAGACAAATGGATAATACTGGCTGGTACCACAGTATTGGGAGAGAAGAGCACCCAGAAGCAGCTTAAAGATTTTCAGAAGAAAAAAAAAAACCACCAAGTTTTCTAGTTCTGGTAACATATTTTTGATCTAGGAAAAAAAAAGCAGCAATGAAATTATGCATTTGAATCTTTGAGGCAAAATAGGCATGTTTATCCTACAGAACAATAGTTACATTGTAAGTCTCACACAGTTGTCATCCATACACATATGAGAAAAAAAACCCAGCATTTGCAGCATAATAAATCAGCAAAACTAAATATCTCATACCCTACATGAGAAAGTCATGTTGATAACTATAAGTAATCTCTTAATAAGAAAATTACTTTAGTAGAGGGATGTATTTCTGTGTTAGTTCTGTGAAAATTGACCCTTAGTTTTTGAGACGCTGCAGTCTCCTAAACAAGCCACCGAAACTTTACAGTCAATTTTGGCCATGCTAGAAAGTGAAGTGCAAGTCATCAGCCATACTGACCGGTTCTTCTAACTCCTTAGGGGAAAGATTTGCTAGAGTAAATTGTGATTGCCTCACACAGGTCAGTCCATATTCAGCAGGTAACATTTGAAATAGATTGTCCACTTTTAATATTTAATGCAGCAGTTTTTAAAAACAGAAATAAAATTTATCAATTTTAGTCCCATGCATCATACAAGGTCATAAACAGAGATTTGCTCTGTAAATGAATGCAAACTGTTCTATTTGTCTACAACATTTCAATGGCAGAGCTGCTCTGGGTTTCTGCCATGGCCTTTATCCACCAGCGAAGTGATGAACAAGACGAACAAACCACAAGGAGGTAAGCAGAAATTATCAAGGAAGGCAGCATGGAGTCAACACAAACTGCATGCCAGGTCCTAATACAGAGCATGGTTAAGTGTGTGGAAAGCTTTGATCTCAGTGCTATACAAAAGATACAGTATACTCCATCCCACTGGCTAAAGAAACTGGGGGTAGGTGGCTTGCTATGAATTACAGTAGTCCCCAGAAATTATCTAATTTATGCCGGAAACTCTTGTAATCCTTCTCTTGATAAGTATTGAAAGTATTTCACCTCTCGGGACAGTTGTATCAAATAATCTGACCACTGGGTCATGTACATTACAGGAATGCACATCTTTTACAGCAGGACTTCAAGAGAGTGAGCAGCGTATGCTGTTATTTTTTGTAAGAGCAAAGCTGGTATCTTCTGATAAACACTTCACTTGAAAAGAACTGAAACATTTTTGTTTACAAAACAAAAAAGTCAAACACGCCTTACCTATTGTTACTTGAATGAGAAGCCAGCAACACAACATAGGTTTACCCTTAATATACAGATTTTAGACAACTACAACCGTATTACACTTTATATTTCACCAACCTCAAAAATTACCTTAGAGGACCACCACATCCTACCAACACTTGACGTTCTGCATTCCTAAGGAATTCCATTACTTTTAACCACCTTTAAAATCTGTGTTCCTCATACCTACAGAACACCAAGAGCTTTGAAACGTATTATTATGCAAATATCTTGGGTGCCTTTACTACACATTTATATTGCAGAATAATCAATAAATTATTATTTCAATATTTATTGAAATCTCAGAATAAGAAAGAAGACAGATTACACAAATCCATCTTAGCTGATTAATGGGTACTCCAGCAAAAGGCATACACTGATGGAGTGGGTCAGTATGCAGACTATATTACTGAATATTTCAGCTGGGTTGTAAATATAGTATCTGTTTCTCTTAGGGACTGTCACACTGAGTGCAGTATAAAAGGCAATAAATTTCAACAGATTAATTAACTCTTTGGTTACTGGGGCTGTGCGTCACCTATACTGGCACCTAATAAAAAATCCTTTAATGCCAAGACATAAAGAAGGGCCTCTTTGGAAATGAGTTATTAACAGCATTTTGTGAATAGATGGAGAAATTGTAGCCCAGCCATTTAAGTGTCATAAAGTGCAGCAAAGGCTGCTGGAGGCCTCTGAGGGACGCCAGGCAATACCATAACAATCAAATCTGAGATGGAAGAGGGATTGAGCTGTCCACTCAGAATTTTTATATTGTCAAAGAGCAGCGAGGAAATAATGTGATCAAGAAGTGAATTAACCTTGTGTGTGAAAGAAAGGGGATGATCTGATGGAAAAGGCAGTAAAGTAAAAATCACTCCATAATGCCTACATTGCAGGCTGGTCATGAGGGGCCCCTAATGTCTGCAGGCTGTCAGGGAACAGATCCAGCCCTCTAAGTACCATAAACGCATTACCTGTATTATTCTGTAATTGGAATACATTTATTCATACTTTTTAAGTTCTTAGGGTCCTGGTGCTGGCTAACCACACAGCATTAATTTCTGTAAATGTTCCCTGTTTCCATCTTTGTGATAGAACATGGACAGTCTTCTGGGGCAATTAATAGTCAAAAAGGGATGGAAGACATATATGTCTTATACCATGTTACATTTATACACGTCTATACCATGCCACACTGTTTAATCTTGTTTCCTTGGTGTCAATTCCCTATGAAGCTATGCTGGCACTTGTAGTAAATAACAAACTGCAGAAATTTGCACTGTTAGAATTGACACAACCATATGGGAGGACTATACCAAGGAGAAATCAATCCATACGAAATCTAACAAGGTTGCTTTGACCTAAATGTCCTTAGGAACATGCTAGTTAAGCAAGAGGCAGTGAAAGTCATATAGTATGCTTCTGTTACATAGGAGTGTGCAATTCTATTTATTTTTCCTCTTCTTAAACAAGACAAATTTTCCTTGGACCACATTTTATGAAAGTGATGGGCACAGTCTAGGAGTAGATAATGTCTACTGGACACACGCCTCCTACGTATATATCATACACAATCAGATGCGAAGGCCTAGATGTGAGGCTTAGTATAAAAACACCATGGATGGGTACGTACACTTAAAGTGACCCACAAAGATAAATTATACACACAGTGGGTTCACACTTGTTTAAAATTATCTTCTATTATTAAGGCTGCCTTCCTCATAAAAAAATCATTCACTATTACCTTACAGCAGGGCATATAAGAGTGCAATGAGAGCTAGAGACCATCTAAGCAATTGGTTGCAACATCAATATACTGAGCACAAGAAAAGCACCCTTTAAAGGTCTAACACATCCTTATCCTGACTACAGAAATAACTAGAATTACAAAAATAATATGCAAGTTTAACAAAGATTTTAAAATGTACTATTGCTGTCCAAGCACTCTTACGTTACTGAGGAAAACTTACTATTATTCATTCCAACATAGTTCAGTTGATCAACCAATCAAAAACAGATTGAGAAATGCGAGGATGCAAGGTTTTCGTGTTGCTGCCAACAGAATTTATCAAAACGAGTACATTTCCTAGCCAGCCATTGCCCTGACAGGAAGAGCACAGGACTTCTGGTACAAGCCATCTCTCTTAACAGATATGTTCAGCCACCATCCTGGGGATACCACTCGTTCCTGGCTTACAAATCTCCCCAGTCCAGCCCCTAGCACTTCTTGACTCTCAGAATCTGAATACAGTTTTACTGTAGCTGAAAAGATTTACTAAGAACTACTGCTGCAATTAATTTTCAGAGGACCTAGAGTAAGTACTATTGCAGCTCTCGCAGTCCACCCTTTCCTCTAACAAATTGAAACTAAGGAAAAGAATTTGCAGCTGACATTTCTGTAAATATCACTTCCTGGACAAGCTTTGGTGAAGCTGCATGTTTATATTTATGCAGAGGATTTACTAACAGTAGAAAGGGATATAAAAATAAACAATTTTATAAACTGAAAGTATTTACTACTCATGGGGAATATATTCTCTTCCTGAAATTCTATTCAGCAGGTCAACAATAGCAAAAGTTAAACGAGTTTGGAAAGTTTTGGACATGCTTATATAGCAAAGAGATTACATTCTGAACACAACCATTGAGTCACACTTCTCTGCTCCTTCAAGATTGTCCAGTCTCTTACACATTCATGACAAACATAGAATAAAAACCCTTTTGTCTGTCAGTATTATATCCACTTTCAGTTGCTACAAGAAAATACATAAAAGCTGCCTCTAGGAGCATCCTTCCAGGGCATGAAACACACATCCCTAATCTTTCTGTCGCTTTTGTTCAACCAGCCAAATATCCAAAGCACCTAAGTGAACAAGCAATACTGGAGAATACATTCAAAGCTGAAATTAGGTTAGTCACTTCGTGACTCTGAAGAACAACAAATAAAGTACTCAAATCTATTACCCAAGAAAACGTAAACTCAAACTGTGCAGCACTGAGCAGATTAAAAAGCACTTTCACCTAAAATAGATATATAAGTGTGTGTGTGTATATATATATATATATATATATATATATATATACATATATATATATATATATTTGCAATGGAAGAGCTGAATGAAAAAGTCTTTCTCCAGGTCTGCAGAACAGCTATGAGGGCCAAGCATGGCACAAGTACAACAAAATTAAATCTAGCAGAAGTCCAGGCACAGACTGCCAAGAACTGGGCGCAGCAGTGATACAGAAACCACTCATCCTTCTCTCAGACTTCCAGTTCAGTATCAGGTGAAAACACCTCATCATTTTTAGTAACCTCACACTGATAATCCAATTGCTTGAAATGAAAAATAGTTTTGCCAAAGAATATTAAATTCAGGCAATATTTGCTAAGTCTAATGGCATTTGAGCACATGACCACAAAAAGAGCAAGACAAAGATCAATTTTTCAGACTCTCAGTTTGGTGGGAAACAGTCACTTAGCTCCTCAACACACATTGCAAAAAATGACACCTGTATGAAAAGCTTGTTTAGTTCAGTTGCATTTTTGTTTCTTAAAACTTATAACTGAATCCACAGGCTTCTTCATCTGTTTACAAAACAGGAATTTTAACCCACAAACTGCTAGGAGGAAAATTTACTTAACCCATACTACTGCTCATGTTCACATTCATGATCATAGAAGCCTTCCTAACCCTGATTAACTCTTAAATTTCATTCAACTAAAATCACAGAGCAGAAACATACAGTTATGCATAAATAAAAGTGATAAATGCCTTGAACCAGCACAATTCTGAAAAGGAATCAGCCTATTTGCAATCAGCCTAGATTGCGAAATGAAGTCAAACTCTTCTTAATGTTGAAGCATTCTGGGACAATGATCACTAGTTTGTGAAAGAAACTAATGAGCTCTAACAGTACAAGTACTACTGCCTGCTGTGTTATAAATGCTTCCCTCCTTCAGTTTTCTCACCTATAAACAGGAGCTAGAAAGGAAACAGCATGGTGTTGAACGAGTATTTGTGAGAGGTTACTTCATCTTCAGAAATAATTGTACACTGTACGAGTTCAAAGTGTTACAGATAAATAGCTGGACTAAAAGACCACATTTCTATGCAGCTGACTTGTCACTTTGGGAAGCAAGCAAACAAAACTGTTTTCATTCTTTCCCAATGGAAAATGCTATAAACGGACAACGTAAGTCATGAAATATCACTGTTCATTGGTCATATCTATCACCACACTCAATCACTTTAAACAGAACTCAGTTCAGTTTTAGTCATGGAATTTAAACATCTGCATGAACACTCCAGCAAATGTTTCTAAACATATGTAAAACACAGAATATCAAAATTATAGAAAGAAACTTTGTTTCAATCTAAAAAAGTAATCTGACATTTTCTGCAAGAATCACTGAAATATGTACAGATACCTCAGCCAAAAGCAGTGGTTCTGGTTAGTAACACTGGAACAATTGTGATGGTGAGTGAGCTACCAAAAAGTTGCTAATAGGGAGGTTTCAAACTAGCAGAGTTCTAGCTTTTTTCCATAAGGAATGGCCTTTTAGATTGCTAAAGCATAATACCTTACAAACAAAGGACCATGAAATGAATATTATCATGTAACCAGGTGCTCCTCTAATACAACTGTAGTATATCATGTTTTCAGAATGGCTGATTATGATTAATGCTTACATAAACAAGTAGAAAAATACTAACCATGTTAACCAGCCAAAGCATTTGCCACAGCCAATGACATAAGATCAGCTATTCATTTTAATAAATCTACAGAAGTTATGTTTTCTCTTTAATTTCTTATTCTCTCCTGGAGTAAATAAGAAAAAGAAAAGTGATTAATTGCCAAAATTGAATGCATTGGGTACAGAGGACCTAAAGCCCATTAGTTTCTATTTAAACAAAAATTGTTCAACACTATCTTTAATCCTTTACAACGAATCCTGCTGGTACTTGCTCATGGAAAGATTTTCTGCCACCAGCTTTTGTGCCCCTAGTAATTTTCATCTTTCTCACACACCATTAATAATGCCACTGCTCCAGGTATCACTAAGCAATATAATTAATGGAGCCCAACTCCACTGCAGCTTTGCCATGTTGCAATGTGATCTGGGTCTATAAAGAACATGCTGAAGGCCTTGGCAGAACTGGCTGGACTACCCTAAAGCATAATGCTGTGTAGGCTCAGGGAAGAAAAAAAAAAAAAAAAAAAAACCAACCGCAAAAAAAAAACCAACAAAAAAACCACAAAAACACAGAAAAAAAAAAAAAACCAACACAAAATCCACACACCAAAAACTCCACAAAAAATAACCAAGCAATTGGAATACAACTGTAATAAACTGAGAATAATGAGCATGTTATAATGCTACTTAACTTATTTGTAAATATCAGTTTAAAGTGCTTAGCAAAGGAGAAAAGCTTGCAAGATGGACCATGGGGAAAAAAAAAAGACTCTAGATTATTGGCCTAAGTTCAGCAGCAGAGTTAGCAATTTATGGACTTGATTATACCTTCAAAATGAACAATAACCCAGTAACTACTGCAGTAGAAAGGTACTAAATTTTTATGATATGGGGTAATCAGGTTGGCTACCAAAGACATAGTAGACATGCTGCAAAGAAGAAACAATTCACATTAAAATAGCCACGTAACAAATTCCCTTCTTGAAAAGGATATTTCTCTTTATATGATGTCTTTAGCAGACTGTAGGCTGTTTCTTTAAATGAATGCATATGACAAAATTTTCAGGCACACTTGGTTACAGAAACAGGCACTGCACTGTACATCATGTTTAGAAATAAATAGAGCTGTCATACCTAGATTCATATTGACATTTACGTCAGACTCTTAATCTGTATAGATTTGACATATAGGAAACAGTCAGTCACCCCACATATAAATGATGCTTACATATTCATAATCAAAATATTTTTGGTTATTTACTCAGCAAAGCAAAACTAGCGTCTTTATACATTTCTACTGTGGCAGTGAACAGTCTGACATTTCAGCATATTTGGAGAGAGTATGCTATTTTATTGCAATTACTATTTCCACTGAAAAATTAAGGAGTAAAAATTGTGGTGATTTTTCAAAAGAATAATGTATTCATTTTTGCAGGTCAAAAAGAGTTATATTCTTTGCTTCATGGTGTAATGGGTACTCACAGTCTGTGGAATTAGCAATTTCATGCAAAATCAGTAAACTTTTCCCTTCTATTTAGTGCATGAGTTGTTAATAAAAATGAAATAAAAAATGAAGTACCTATGACAACTCAATAAGCACTTAAAGGAATGGAATGCTTATTTAATTACTTAATGACTATAGGAGTTGCTATAAAAATGCTTAAAAATAAATTATAAAATAGAAAAATTAGAATTTAATATAATATCCAAATGAGTTTATGACTCTACTATGTGGTGTTTTTTTCCAAATTTCTTGCTATATTCTAGAACTTAGAACAGGTTTTTTACTGTCCGCTCCTGAATGATTGTGTAATGAGTTGAGCCCAAACCTGGGCACCATCCCTGTGTAGTTAGATGGTGGACACATCCATAGGGATTTCCAATGAGGTCACATATGACAGGAGACATTTTTTAGGACATTGAAGATATCAACTTATCTTTGTCAGCTGCATTAATCATGCCAAAAAGTATCTTTCTGTTCAAGTATTTTAGATACTCTGAATACATTGTATCTTACTGTACTTCAAAAAGCCAATACACAATGCTCTAGAAGGAGAAAAGAAAGTTTACCAATATATTTAATCCTAATGAAAAGAAATCAACATAACACCAAAAATGCTGATGAAGCTCAGCCTTCAAAGACACAACTTTCTGTGTCTTTACCTGAAGGTACACATACATATTGTACCCTTCCAGTTATTTACCAAAATGTGTGGAAAGGTTGATTGGTTTAGTTGGTTTTGAAAGTCACATATTCACAAGCTAAGAGCTGTAATGTTTGTCAGCACACTGAAGGATCTAACCGTGCTTCTTTCTTGAAGCAGTAAAATTCCCAGTGTAATCCACAGCCCAGGAGGTCAAATATCTGTGAGCCAAGGCCAGGTTTCAAACAGCACACTGTAATGTTTATTCAGGCTTAAGTTGTGAGACTATGTAAGCTAAAGCCTGACAGCAAAGGGAAAAAGCAAACTAGAGTAAAACTACTACTACTATTGTAGTAACTCAAGAGCCTACAATAGTAACTACAAAAGCCTAGCAAAAATCCTGAAAATTCAGAAGAGGCACTTGACAGACTAAGGATTGTCCTGTTCTGAGGAATAAGGGAGATCAACACTTCCATAGCTTCTGGAAATCTTACCAGATGTCTGTACTGAAAAAGGCAAAATATTAGTGCTTCACTTTGTGGCATGTTAGCCCTAGCTAACCACCACGTGTGTTAGAAGTTGATAATAGCTGTATATTGGAAATTATGCACAACATGCTTGCACTCTCTCCAGTACAGCAGAATATGCCCAAATGAAGTGATCCTACAGAAGGCATATTATGCCAAATGGACTGTACATCATTATGAACTAGTACTTATTTCTATTTTTCCCTGATATTCCACATTATCAACTCTCCTGCTCAGATACTATTTCCAATGTAAGCCTATACAAACTTGAGCACAACTGAAGCCCTGTCTTGCTTAAAAATCTAGAACCTGTAGTAGTAATAATAAAGAAGATTCAAGTATAACAAGGAAACTTTCTTACTAATGGGAAAAAGGTATTATGCAAATTTGCATAATTAAAAAAAATTGCTATGAAAAGATAATACTATGGAAATAAAATTCTAAGCGCTTCTTTCTGACATGTATTCTTCATGCATTGAAATATCTACATAATAAACATTTTACACTTCTATCAGTGCCTGCAATTGGGGGGTGCCTTGGGTTTGGTGAGGCAGGGGTATGTGCTGCTTTTCAAAATCAAAACCTGTCTCTCCACTCACTACTTTCTTAAGGTAGCAATTTCCAATACTATTGCTGATTATTTGTTCCAATGCACAGGGTTTCACCTGGTCAGAAACACAGGCAGCTGTTTGCTATTAGGTGGGAAAGAGATGGTTCTTCAGGTATCTACAGCAGTCAGCAGCTGCACAATGATCATGTGTATGTCTGAAAGCATGCAGCACCCAGCACCAGCTGGCTTGACCAGACCATTAGCACAAGAAATCAGAGGTCCTGTTCACTGTAGTGGAAAGTAGGCCATGCCAGTAAACGTGCACTGACAATATTAGCACTGGAAAGCATCAACTAACTCTGCTTGCTGTCTTTGTACATCATAGTAACATTGAAATTGCACAGACAAAACCAAAAATCAATACAGCACTTGGAGATTAAATACAACTTTCTTGAGAGAGATAATGATACTTGGGGAAGAAGGGGTGGAGGGAAGGATGGGACATGACATGGGACAATAACAAGTGTAGTTATCCCTGTTCCTCTTCTGTACAGCTCTGAAACTTGAACATTTCACATTTCTAAAGGCTCAATAAATTATGCTCAATAAATCACTCTTATCTCACTAGTTCACACTGTGGGAAACCAGATGTGAGACACCTCTGGTAATAGAAAGCAGTACTGATGACACCAAATGCTACAAACCAAACCAGAATACAACTTTATAGCAAAGAAGAGGTCAGAGGGTGAAGTTGGCAGTTACAGAAATCTCAGATTTCGACAGCTTTGATTACCTGCCTGTTGCAAAGCTTGAACTATGTTTTTCACCAGCATAACCAGGGAAGCAGAACCTGGCACATGTCAGTTCAGAAGAGACTCCACTCAATGCCAAGTGGAGAACATCTGTGATGATGACCCTCTGGATACACTGGTAAATTCTCTGTATCTTTTCATGGATGGAATATAGAACTTTATGTTGACTTGAGGCAGGGACAAGTAGTCTCAATAGTAAATATTTTCAGTGGATACTCTTTGCTATAATGTACCACAAGGATCTGTTCTCAGCTGTAGGGTAGAGAATAGGACAGCTTAATAAAACTTTTCATTAAAATGATTTGGCATACAGACAACAAGTTCTCAACCCTTGTAAAATACAAGCAAGAGGAACACAAGAGGAAGATCTGCATTCCCGTCTTACCTCCGCTACTAAAGTCCATATAAACCTAGACATATCATTGTATTTTGTAGCATACCAGTTCTGGTGCCCATAAAGCAGTGACAGAGATATCTCACAGGAGTGCTTTTTTATCAATTCATGTTTAAAAGACACTCATAAGACACTATAAAATATCATAAAAACACCCATGAGTACAAAACAAGCAACGTGAGAATTCATTTCAGAACCCTCCCATGTGTAACGTTAGTTTCTCCAGATTACATTATGTTGTAGAGTTATTTCACAATATTTCTTGCCTTCAGAAAATTTGAGCATACATGCAAAACCTGTTGTTTATCATACCAAGTCATTAGTACTAAATGCAGTAAAATTGCTCTTAAATGCAAGTGCAGCTCATTCCCAGCTGAATTTTTTTTCTACCACACCAGCAAAGCATACAGTTTTCTGACTCAAATTGTAAACTGATGTTAAAGAAGCCACTGAAAGTGCAAAAATTACTTCAACCCTCTGTTAAGAGGAATTAAGATGTAATGATGAATGAACCTTGGAAACTCAGATTTTTTTTATTCAAATTCATTTCCACACAGTATAAAATATTTTGATATTTATCTAAAAGTATCATTCTCTAATCAGACCTATTCTCTCCCTAAAGCCACCAACCAGAAGTATAAAATAGATCTCCTTTTCTCCTTTCCTTCTTCTGAGAAATAGTAAAAAAATCTTGTTTGTTTTGTCTTCCAGGAATATACCTTGTTTGTCAACCACTTATTTTCCAAGTTCATGTACCTCAAATACTGTATGTCTCCAGTTACCCATGGCGTTTACAGTACTCTTCAATCCCAGATCTAGCCAAGTTGAGAATCTGTTAAAGCTTCCTACAGCAAGTCCTTAATTTAATATTACAGAGGCCAGGAACTTAACTTCAAAAAAAGTGATGTAGGAGATGTAAACTAGTGGCCATTAAACAATCTAAACACAACCTCCACTCAAGTTACTAGCACAAGCCAGACAGCTATGCTAAGAGGAGGACTCCTGAATGTATCTTCAGCTACTGAGACTCCATCAGAGAGTGACTAAACAGACCTCTGATCTGGCCCAGTATTTGTTCTTAAGTTAGTTCCCAAGCCCAGATATCACTCAACATTTCATCAAAGCACACATCACAACTTCAGTATGTATAAAAAGGCACACTTACTGAGCAAACCTCCCAGATCTTACCCTTCAAGAAAGAACATCTATCACATCTTCACTTCTCAAGAGTAGTGCCTGAATTCAGACTTTGCACAGCCATGACGCACCCTGTTATTTACAGTCTAGAAGGCCTAAACTACTAAAAAAAAAAAAAAGAAAAAAATAAAATCATGCAATAGGACAGTGAGAAATTTTTTTATATAAACCATTCTATCAATCAACTTGCCTCACTAGTACTAACTCTGCCTTTGTCTCCAGCGTAACAGAAGACCCGCAGGCACAAGTGAGACAGCTTTTACTCGCAGGCTCTGGAGTGTCGTCAGTGTAACATTGTCAATTTCAGGTCATAAGCCTGTTTGGAACTGCTTATGAATAAAAAGATGTTACTCTAAAGAAGGCTGCTTGTAATCTAAACTGACTGGTAAAGTTACCTTAACTCCCTCAGATCATGGAGTACAAAGTAACTTGAATGCATCCAGGCTGAAGCACAATTTTTCTGACATCAACCAGTTACAACTGCAAAATTCCTTGCAATGTTATTCCAGACAAGTGGTAGAATATACACCCACACACCCATTCTGAAAAAATTACTTATTCTTTGCACTTCCAAGTACTAACACCAGTGACAAGACAGAAATAATGAAGTTGTACCTAGACAGTTATCAACACTTGATAGATTATCTGTCTGGTCGTATGTCCCATGTTTTAAGTGCAATTTAAAAATCGGTATTACAGTACTTTGTAATGTCAGAGGCAGCACCTTAATTTAACTTTATAATTCTAGATAAAATAGCTTTCCCTTGAAAATGAAGTGATGCATCACACATTTCAAACTGGGTATTCTATAATCATAGAGCTTTTTGTTACTCTTAAAGCTGCAATTTAGTTTCTGAGGCAGAAAAATGCAGTAGTACAAGGACTACATTAATAAAGGTTTTAAAAATTAGGCTAAGAAAAATCATTATAGCTAGAATTTCAGTACAGGAAAATACAGGAAAGGACTCAGAAAACATTAGAGAAGCCTAAACATATACATTTTAAGGTACTTTTTTAAATTGCATGGATATTATACTTAGCTAGCCATCCACAGTTTGGATGGGATCTTATTCCCAAATTCCGTATTTATTTTGCTCTCATTCCACTGCATCTCAGAGTTAACAGCAATAAAAACCTGTACAGAGCTGGCAGGAAAATCTTACTGTGAAACATATGGCATTAAATTATCAGTAACACCATTATAGTTGTCAACAAAAGACAAATATTGCTCTTCTTCCCCCTCTTCCCCATGCTAGACAGGTAAACAGCCTTTTTTCTTTTGTCAATCAAATTTCTAGGTTCACCCAACTCCCACAAGCTCAGCAGATGACAAGTTACAACAGCCAGAATGCACTTTCATTTAACCAAAATACTTACTTTTGCATAATACTTACGTGTCTTGAATGCAGACCCTAAAGCAAAATTCATAGAAAAATGGGAGGCTTTGCATGCAATTCTCCACCACTTTTGAAAAAGATCAATAAACTACATTGAGTTTAGCTGTACTAAGACTCCAAGACTGTATCTTCGTTTGCAGGTATCACATTATAGTCAACAGAGCAGATTCTAAAATCATTTATACAAAACTAAGAAAATACACAGGTCTAAGATGTGGGTTCAAGCTTTTGAAAGTTGCATTACTTTGCTTTTCATGCTGAAATACAACAAAAAACCCTCATTGTTTCGCTTCATTAACTTTATTTTATTTATCAGCCAGGTGAAAATGTTTATGGATATCTGTGTCATTAACGGCAGGCCTATGTACATGTTTCAAGAGGAAATATTCCTGTATTGAGTAATTTTTGCACACATGGGAAATATTTTTTACTCCTTTAAATACTTCATAAGAACACGTTATGCCACGAAGATACTACTGTTCATAATCCACTAGCAAACAGCAAGATGTGCACTTGTTAAGAATATTTCGTATATTTCGTATATTCCCTCCCACTAACAAGAAACCCATAACACCTTTGTCCTGCTATTTCCCAACCTACTGTATATGGCATGGGTACAGGAGTACCATTTCATAGTTGAAAAATTAGAAATGCTCGTATTCAAAGAGCCGGAAAACAGTCTAGGCTAGACAAACAAAGACAACAAAACCTAACATGAAGCTGGCATTTCTAAGTTGGATTGTAGTGAACAAAAGCTCTTGTCAACAAAACTACAGCCAACAGCATTACTGTGTATCTTCACTTATGCATTCCAGAAGACACACATAGGATTAAGCAAGCCTGTACACAGCATAAGCTTCCCTACTGGCACCTTGAGTTCAAAGTAGAAGCAGTACAGACAGGTACAGGCAGCATGAGAACTTTGAGATCTTTAATGTTTCCACTGCCTCTACTTGTGATGTACAATATCTGTTCCCTGGATAAAGAGAGAAGTTAAGCCTCCAGAGTCTGAATTCAGTAACTTTCATAAACTCTAACTTCATTTTTAAAAACGATAAAAGAAAATGCAATTTGCTCTCCAGCTTTACCAGTAATCCATACGTGTTCATATTGCAGACTGCAAAAACATCTGTGAGATCAATAACAAACATCCTACTCGTCGTCCATTTCTGCTTTACGTAAAGAAAACATTCCCCAACATACATCCACTCTACGCTTCTGCAGTTTGAATGACGGAATATAGATAACACAAGCAGAAACACACATTGCAAATGGCAAAATGCATGTCCTTTACCAACAGGCAGGACACCTTTAGAGACAAAACCCAAGTTCTACATTTCTGAACAATAAAAAAAGAAAAAAAGTAATGTTACAATAAGACAGCAACCAGACTGAAAAGTCTCAGATATCAGGGAGTATCAGATTCATGTTGGCCAGTTTCTCTCCTCAGTGCTTTTCCCCGTCAAGAGGCCCACCTCCACAGGTTCCTCACTCCAGTTAGAGGTTATTCAGTCAATCCCATTTAGTGGTAAGATTTGATTTTCCTCCTGTATCTGCCTGCTTCCACTGAGTCACTCAGGAACATTCGACTCCAAATCTTGCCTCCTATGTACTTTAACTTGCCTTCAAGCCTCACAGAGTTGGAAGCTTTGCACTTCCTCGTCATATATATTTCCCACCTAGCTGTAACTGAGGAAAAAAAAAACAAAAACATCATGGACAAGTAATTACTCCACTTATTATCTTTAATAGAAAAGCTCATTACAGACATTACCTAAAGAATTTACTTATAGGAAACTGATAACATGCAAGCTTGAATATATTTACTTATTAGGGTAGCTACTTCTATCACAAAGACAGCAAGAAGCACCATCCCTATTGCTGCAAAAAAAGCATAGTTATTTGCTAAACATGAAATCCTCAGCCCAAGTAGTAGAAACCTAAACCAGGAAGCACTGGAACCTCTCAAAAAGATGGCTGCAGGTGCTCAACCATCACTAACCCTCTTTCTCAGCAACACCTAACTTGCCAAAAGGTTTAGGGGTTCACTTTTCTTAATTTCAACCTCGAGCACACACCCCTTCTTTTTTTGTCATTTGTCACTTAATAAATAAAATTATTCTAAATGCCACTGCACTTGTTGCTAATATCCATCATACATGCTGATTTACTATGCTAGCACTCAAAAAGGTAAAGGATAACTTGTAAAACACTGCAAACGTAAAAACCCTAATTTCGAAACACTAAAGGACAATATATATATTTCTGTATAATGTTAAGTGTTTCTGTACTGCTCCTAGAAACACAGCACTTCCATTTCATAGCCTGATACAATTAACAGCTAGACTTTATGTATAGTTACCTCTAATTCAAGTTACCTCTAATTCATACATTTTCGAAATAATGCCTGTAGCTACCTTTTCCCTATGCTTTTTACCCGATTCCTTGGGCCATTATGTTCTCTACACATTTTGCAGTTATTGCTCTCGTTCACCTTTCCGCTTGTCATTATTAAATATTTTCATTATCTCCCTCCTGCAGCCTCATGTGTGAGGATCACAAGGCAGCGTAGAGTAAAACTCATTTGGGTGATTTTTACGAAGCAGTAGCTTCCCGCGGGTAATTTACTGCTCACATTAGAAGAGCAGAGCATTAGGCAAACCTCGGAACAAACCTCCCTGCCAAGCATTCTGGTATTTCGATCCCATCGAGCTGTGAAACGCAGCCGCGTTCTCACAGGGCTTTTTCACGGCTTTAGTGCCATCCCGCTCGCTGCGGACCCCACAAGCGACACCCGGCCCGGGCGGGCACACGGCCACACCCGCACGGCGGACGCTGGAAATCAATCGTTGCCCCCTCCGTGCCGCTACTGAGGCGCTCCTGCCCGCCCTCATCAGACGGCCGCTACCCGCCACCATGCAAGAGGAGGGGGCAGGCGAGGAACGAGGCGCACCCCGAGAGCAGGAACGCTGGCTCCCACCACCCGGGCTTGGCTTGTCTTCCCCAGCCCCGGGCTGCGCTCCGGCGGAACACAGCGCTAAACACAGCGTTATAACAGAGCTGACCGCAGCACCCCCCCACCCCGAGGAATCCTAAACCCAACCCCGCCGGACAGAAACGGGCATCCCCGGCGAACCCCCCCCGCCTTCTCCGCCGAGGTGGGCGTGTCCTAACGATGAGACCCCGCCCCCAGCGAGGGAGGGCGGAGGAGGGGAGCGAGATGCGAGCCCGGCAGCGCCACCAACCTCTTCAGGGCGAATAGCAGAGCGCCGAGTGAGTGAGCGGTGCTCTCTCGATGCTCTCGGTGCTCTCACCGACCCCTGGTACCCCCGTCGCCACTTCCGGCGGTGCGCCAGGCAGGCGAGCGGGGCAGGGTTCGAGGTGGCGGCGGGGGACGGCTGGGTGTTACCGCCGTGCCCCTCCCTCCCCGCCTCTCCTCCCGCCTCCCTTCCCGTCAAACAGGTATGGGGGCGGGTCTCCGCTTCCGCGGCAAGCACCGGGACGAGGGGGGAGGAGGCGGGGTTGCGGTCGTTTCCTTGGGAGCGTCACCCGGCAACCGGGGATCATGAGTGCGACGGTGAGGAGCGCGGGGTGCTGGGGACCGGGCGGGAGCGGGATGTGGCTGTGCTGAGTGACAGGAAGAGTTTGGTCGCTCTGAAGAGGTGGTGTCCCGCGGCGCTGGGGCCTGTGAGCAGCGAGGCGTCCCTTTGCCCGCGGGGAGGAGAGAGGAATGGCGGCCTGTTGCAGCCGGGGTGCCTCTGTCCCGGCCCTGCCTGGGCAGCTGGCAAGTGCTCCGGCAGAGCCACGTCTGTCCTGGCCTTGGGGTGTGGCGTGGGCCAGCCCTCAACAGCCCGCTGGCGGAGGGCCGGGCGCAGGCAAGTGAGGAGGAAGAAAGCTTCAGTGATCGTGTTGGTCTCTGTCTCCATTCCCTCTTTTGTCTGCGGGGCAGAAGCGAGGTACCACCAAGAAAGGGATCCGTTCGGGTTTCCCACAGACGTGCAGTTGCGTCTCTATAACCCGGAGCATACCTGTTAGGGTGTCAGCTGCTGGCCTGCCACCAAGCGTTTGTGGAATTTGCTCCAAAAGAAATTGAGCATGGCCAGGGCCAGCGTGGAATTTGCCTTGTGTAGCTCGTGCAAGTGATTTTTCTGATTACTGAGATGCTAGTTTCTGCCAAACTCATGTTTTTACAGATGTTCTTCAGGGTTAAATAAAAAACCCCCGCTCTTTCATAGTGCTTTTTTCATGCTTGGTACAAGTCATTAACTTTTTGTGGGGCTTTTGTAGTTATTCATTTGCTTCTTTTTGGGTGCTAGGTTAAAATCTTGCTCTGCATGGGACTTTATTTCAAAGGGGGAGAAACAAAACGTCTCTTATCTAAATGCGTTGTTTACATTTTTGCACACGGGGGAAAAAAGAGAATACGCTGTTACATCAGGACAGCTCTTAAGTCACTTGGCTCTTAAAGAAAAAAACTAGATCTTTTGCTTTAAACTGAAAGTGGGTAAGTTTAGTTTACATATAAGGAAGGAGGTCTTTACTATGAGGATGGTGAGGCACTGGAACAGGTTGCCTAGAGAAGTTTGTGGCTGCCACATCCCTGGCAGTGTTCAAGGCCAGGTTGAACGGGGCTTTAAGCAACCTGGTCTAGTGGATGGTGTCACTGCTCATGGCAACGAGTTTGGAGCTAGATGACCTTTAAAGGCCCCTTCCAACCCAGACTGTTCTATGACTTCTGCTCCATGTTTGTTCAAAAGGTGAATCAGTTGCTTGAGGGATTTTGGTGAGAGGAGGGTGAACAGCATTTGTGATACTTAGAAAAATAATAGTTTGAGAAGTCACACTAAATTTCAGAAGAGTTCTGTCACTGTTGGTAATGAAATTACTTGTTGGAGAGTTTTCCAAGTGGATATTTATGTTTACAATTTCTTTAGTTGTTAAATAACATTTCTTGAAATGTTTCTTGAATGTGATTGAAAAAAGCCCCAAGTACTATGCATAATTTTCTTATGATGGGCTGAGTGTTGTTTCTTGCTACTTCAGGGGTAGAGTCAGTAATTGATTAAAAATAGTCAGTGTACAAGAAATTAAATGGACTGATTGTAAAAACTGGTGGTGTTCTGAGGAAGTATTTTAAATACAAATAGTTTAAAATTGGAAAAAGTGTGTTGTGTGGGTTACTGCTGGTAGGCATCTAAGCACTATGTTAGTCTCTTGCTCACTTTCCCTCCCACCCTCAGAGTGGTGAGGAAAGATGAAGAGTAAAACTAAGAAAACTTATGGATTGAGATAGAAATTGTTTAAGAAATGTGGGGAAAGTGGAAAAAAAAGAGACTGAAAACAGCACAGGTGATGTAAAGGCAATCACTCCCACAGGTAGATCGATGCCCCATGAGTTCCTGAGCAAAAGATCCCTAAACCCTCTGCTCTCACATTTTATTGCTGAGTGTGATGCTTTGTCACATGGAATATCTCTGGTTAGTTTGGGTCACCTATCTGATTATGCCCCCTTCTCACACTCTTGTCCGTACCCCAGACTATTCACTGGGGTGTAGACAGTGGGACAGAGGGAAAAATAGAAAAGGCATTGATGCAGTGTATGCTCTGCTCAGCAACAGGTAAAACTTTAGTGTGCTGTCAGCATTGTCTTGATCACAGATCAAAGATGCAGCACTATGCAAGCTGCCATGAAGAAAATTAACTGTC
>JBCJKH010079186.1:0-20671 GCA_039877255.1 Loriculus beryllinus
CCAGCCAGACACTGAGCCATTGACCACAACTCTTTGTGTGTGGCCATCCAGCCAGTTCTTTATCCACCGAGTGGTCCACCTATCAAATTGATGTCTCTCCAATTTCAAGACAAGGATGTCGTGTGGGACAGTGTCGAACACTTTGCACAAGCCCAGGTAGATGACGTCAACATGGCAAAAGGCAGACAGGATGAGAGACCTTTCTTGCCCTGTGCACTCTGTGTTTGAATGTGTGTGTGTATGCATGCATGGTAATGTTCAGGAAGAGGAATCTAGGAGCAGATTCCTCTTTTACCAGGGACTGTGTCATCAAAAGACTCATGTTATAGACATGAAGTCAAAAAACGTTATTGTTCCTATTTTTCTCTCTTCACACATGCCTGAACCTCCAAATAATAATATTTTATTTATTCAGCCACTGTGCCAAGTGCATTAGCCCCTAAAGCTATTGAGCCTCATCACGGAATATACAATCCCCACTCCCTCTTTTCAGGTAAGTCCCAAATTGAAATGTAGGGCCACCTGCTTAGGCTACTCAGACAGCACACCTGGTCAGTATAATACATGGCAATCCACCTTTTAATGGGAAAACACTGGGGAAAAGAAACTATGATCTGACCCACTTCCCATGCCCTGTAAGTCTGTGCCCAGCCTCCAACAGTCGCCTCCCATAGTCTCATAGCCACCACAGGATGGGGTCTGTTGGGTATCTGATTTGGAGACAGCCCAAAGTCTGCAAAGGCCTTCTTTACAGGATTGTTTGTGCTGAGCATGATCATCTATAGGTCAGTCACTCCCAAACCTGCTAAACTCAAAAGATGGGAAGAGGAAGGGACACAATCCTAAAGCATAGTTCCTAAATTTTGCTTCGATGTCAAAAAATATGTGCTTGGCAAATTCACACCAGGAATTAGAAGAGTTTCTCTCTTTTGTTGAGCCTTTCTCTATGGTGTAGCAAAGCTGAGGCAGCTCGGGGCAGGGCTCTCTGGGGTGTTGGTAACTAACACTGGCTGTGACACTGGCTGGCTGCATCCTCAGAAGGAGTACAGAGGAAAGAGGAAGAGCCTGAGAACTGAAAGGGCTAAACCAGCTACTTGAATGCTGTTCCTCAAGTCTTATTCTCTGTTTCTTTAGGCCATTAGCCCAAAGGAACCCTTTATGCCATATGTGAAGGCATGTCACAATTAGGAGTGTTTTCAAGTATCTGTCCAAGAAAAAAAATCCTTTTCGCTGTGATCAAAGGCAATTTCTTCTTGTCTGACAGACTTTATACTTACATTCTTAAAAGGATTTATTTCTTCCTCCTGTATCTCCAATATCTCAAAATTACTTTAAAATTTTCACCTTCTCTTCCAGTGTACTGACAGTCCATCCTCAGACGGTGTTGTCTTCAGATTTACTAAGCTGTTTTATCATCTGAGCTGTTAATGAACACATTGAACAGTGCCAGCGCGGCCCCTGTACAACCCTATTGCATACCTCTGTATGGTCTGTTGGTGAACTGTATATTATCACTTTCCTGACATGGTTAGACAATAAACGTGGCCAATCACGTTTTGTATCACAAACGGTCAGGGTCTCCAAAACTTTACCATCAGTCCAGGAAGGTGACTCAAGTCAATCATTGCAAACCTTGAAGGTCGCTCCCCCTTCCTCACAAACTCACATACTTTTGCTGCTGTCCACACTTCTTCCTATCTATCATATCCCTGCCAGAGTCCTCACAACCATAAGAAGACAGCTATTGTAAGTGAGCAGAAGCAGATACCAGATTGTGGAGTCACACACAGAAGGCCCTACAGCACTGGGTGGGGGAACTTGGGAAGTTCTCAGTCCTATATTTTGCCCAACGATGAACCTGGAAGTCCTGGAGAAGAATTTAAGACTGCAGTAAGTGTTTACACTTTCACCCCAGGAATCTGACTCTGGGGCCCTGTTGTCAAATGCCCAAATATACATAAGCAAAAATCAACCATAGATTGAAAATGGTGAATGAAGAGGAAGCAATTCAGAAATGTTTGCTTGTCCACAAAGTATATTAAAAAGCCACAGAAGCACAACAGAAATAAGGCCCCTAAAGGCAAGACTATAAACTGTACCCTTCATCTTACCCATGGCTCAGAGTTTAGGCAGCCTGGGGCTAGACGTGCATGGTGTTCTTGTCCAAGTTTTAACTAATCATCGTGGTACATTTGCCATTTTTCCTATGGCTGACAAACAAGATCCAGTTAAAACTGCCAACATCTTTTTAGAATTGTTTTTAATTCTTTATTCAGTGAAGCCAAGGTTTTACCCATGGTCCCTTAGCTCAAAAAAAGGAAGCAATAGAAGAAAAGAAGTATAAGCTTATGATTTATGTAGATGGCTGGTCCTCTATGTATTCCCCAAATCTCTTTTACTTGCCCATTATACCTAGGCTGGCTTCCTGCTAGCCTCCTAAAAGACATACATTTCATTAAGGAATTTGAGTGAAGGGAACAGTGGCCTTAGTGACTCCTTAAGGCAATAGTCACAATAATCTCCTCAGATGTGGAAAGTATACATACATATAACTTGATTAATATTCTACAGGATAACGTCTTATTTTCAGAATGTCTTCTTACATGAACAACTGAGCATCCTCTAACATTCAAAGTGGTTTTACGCTAAAAGTAGCATGCAAGGCAAATAGCACGTCCTTGTAGAGGTTACAGGGTGTGCTGCTGTGAAATGTATGTAATATCAATAGTCACAAGAGCAAAACTGTCCCATATGGATAAATCTGTACACCAAAGGCTTTCACTTGGTATAGCCCCATAGCTGCAGCCACTGTGGAAGTTGTTTTAATAGCTCATTTTTCCAGCAGAATTAATAAGTTTTTCCAAGAATAAAATACTACAGACACTGTGTCTTTGCCGTCAAATTTGGGGTAACAAAATAGTCCTTCTCTGAGACATAATGCATAGATAATTGTGCACTGGGAGTGTTTCCCTCAAGCACAAAGCCATTCTTTCTCCTGATTAGGGACCAATTCAGAAACAACTGGTTTTCAGTGACTCCAAGAACCAGGCAATTGCATCCCTCACATCAGAACATACTCTTCAGATGTGTTTCTAAGTGCCCCATTCCTCTTCAGGAAAAATGACTTAATGATGGGTATCCAGGCTACTTTTAAGGTAGTTACCAAGGGTAGCAAAAGGTGGTGACATGGGCAATCGACTACTATGTGTACCCAGGCTGCTTGTGCTCCAGATGCTAGCCTGTGCTGTCATATCTTTACCGCTGCTGTTACCAGCATGAAGCATATTAAAATTAACACAGTTAGCTCAGAGGTATGCCAAATCTGCCTTGAGCAAATATTTATAGTCTGGGTAGACATATCCAGTTCAAAAGCCAAGAAAAGTGGAATTGTGTCTGTAATGATGCACTTTTCCTACTCATTTTTCTTTTTTGCATATTAGCAAAATAAGCTTCCTTTGTGGAAGTTCTTATTATAGTCTTAGAATAGACTGGCAAGCGACGGGCTGAGTCATATTAGGTTCGATCTCCCTTTTATGGCAGCAAACCAGGAGTCACTCAGCTGAAGTTCACTGGAATAAAACTAGGCTAAGTGGGATCTGAATTGGACTCACAAACTTGTGCAAGGGTGCTACAGGAGCTGCTGGTGATACGTGTATTTTGGAGTTAACCCTCACCTAATTCATCACTGTCACAGTGACAGTAACAATTCTTGGAATTAAACAGGAGTCTAAATGCACACAAAACAGCATACGGCAAAATGATCTACAGCCTGTGGAACAGGTTTTACTTATGGTGCATATCATGTATGACAGCCTCTCAAACACACACTTGATACTTGTATCCCACAATGGTAATTGGACTAAAAAGCATAAGTAAGGGTTACAAGATAATCCCTGATACAACTTTACTAATGCCTTACACTCATTTTTCTCTGACCCTCTAGGCTGTCATGTAACTAAGTATTAAAAACTACTGGGGATTTCTTGTGATTTAGCAATAAAAGCTGGTTCCTGAATCTTGTGATCTGACTAGCTTAAAAGTCAGATCTGGTTGTTCCCTGACACATAAGCAACCTTATGACAACATTATACAGCAAATCATTGCATCTTTCAACAATTCCTGAGCATTTATCATTGCTTAATTGTAATATCAGTTTTGTTGGTGAAGACTGTACCAACTACTTTCCACACTGTATTCATTTCCAACCATTTTTATTGCCATCCCTGCTGTTCTGCTTCACTATTTTTTATTCTACCTGGGCTATGCACCACTTTGCTGAACCCAGGGTCTGTTCTTAAAAGCCAGTTTTCCTTGCTAAGTTGTTAATTTTTTTTTTTTTTTTTTCCTGTTGCCTTTGATGTCTTTCTTCAGTTTCCCAGTGCATCCTCAGAACTCCAATTCATTTCAGGCTTTCATTTCTGTTGATGCCTGCTCTTTAATTTGCTACTACATGTGCCAGCAATTTACAACTGTCTGATTTCTTTAATTTGAATTTTACACGCAATAATAAGGAAGACACTTAAGTCGATGTAGTGCTATCAACCTACGGTGCAAAGAAATGGAATGTACCAAACAACATCTTCAGTTGCTTTATGATTCTAAGCTTTTGTAGCATTTTTCGTCTTCTAATCTAAAGACAAGGACAAGGATATGCAAATTACAAACAACAACAAAAGTAACCCTGAATGAAGGTCCAGTGTATTTGAAAACATAATTGAGTCTAGCAATGAAGCTAATATACTTGCTTTTGTTCAAAAGGTATTCTAAATTTCAAGCCAAAATGCCCAAGGCCATTTGAAACTCACTTTCAAGAACTGTTTGAAGGTGAACTGCTCTGGCAGGGTAAAAACCCCAGCCCAACCGTGCAGCACTTGCACAGAGCAAGTGTTACACCCTTCATGGGGGATACAGAACGGGAAGAAAGCACAAGGGAGAAGGAGAAAAAAAGAGTGTGAAGAAGGAAGAAACAAACTTGCAGAATTATCCCATGGCTTCTTAAGTGCCCCCCAGAATACAGTGTATATCCCACTGTTCCTCCTTTAGCTCACTACAAGGCGCAAAAGCGTAGTTTCCCTGTGCTTTGTAGTTCACCTTTAAGACCTTACTCTCCCGAAGTCAAACTCCTTGCAAAGCTCTGGCATACAGAATTATTCTGCTCAGATCACAAGGAACAGGCTTACATTTTATGTTGATGTAAAACTATAACGGCAGTGCTTTCTGTATGTGGTTAAAACAAAGAATGGAGAATTTATCATGCCTAAATTCACAAGAAAAAATGAACATACTTCTAAAGAAAAAAAAAAGTTGGACACCATTTTCCTTCTCATATTCATAAAATCATCATTTCTGTGTGATCCTTTTTAAGTTCAAAGCACTGGGATTTTTAGTAAATGAGAAAAGGGGGAAATGGTGAAAACAGCTTCCCTGAGGAAAACCATTCCCCTGTTCTTAAAAAGTTTGAGCATATCAAAACCTTAGGGAGATGAAAGCATTTTCCATTACATTTGTGCTTTTCTTCTTATTTTGTTTTGTTTATTGGGGGGGGGGGGGGGGAAGCGGTGGGAATTATTCTTTTTACAGGAACTATTATGGCAAGAAAGAAAGGAACAGATCATTCAGAACCATAAATGAGCTCTTGCTTTGGCTGACAATGGTCTCCTTCTCACCACGTTTTGAAAGGTCTCCTTCCATTTTCAGTAGCATGGCATGGAAGCTCTTGCTGTTCTCACATTGGGCTGTCGTTCAGCTGGTTTAGGGCCTTGTAGGTATCATATGCCTGTTGTGTTGATTACAGAAGAAAATTCAGCTCAAACAAGAGCTAAGAAGAGTAAGTCATGTCCCAGATTTTTGTAAATGTATTTCCATCTGAAATACTCTGGAAATCTTTAGGTATAGCAATAGACTCACAAATAGCAGGCAGAAAGGGTCTCTGTGAGGTCCTCTAGTCCACCCTATTACTTACAGTAGAATGGACCATATCTATGCCACTTCTCATAGATACTTCTCCTGCTTTCTCTTAAAGACCTCCAGAGATCTGCTTTCCTAAGACATGTACTCTAGTTCTTCACTATCCTTGCCATTAAAATCTTCAGTAATGCCCAAGCTGCACGTTCCACATGCATTATCCTCCTTAGCACATTTTTTCTGGTCTTATCCGACATGAGCACAGAGGTCAGACAACTTCCTGTCCTCTCCCTGGCAGCCCTCAATGTGTCCAAAAAAACCACATTTGAAGGCTGACACATGTCTCTCCTCTCCCTTTATTTGTCCACAGAAAACAACTACAGAATGCAAACTTCTCTGGCAATTTAACAGAGGAAAACAAAGGCAAAACACACACAAAAACCCCAAAACAACCCCTCCCCCCAAAAAAAACCCACCCTAAAACAAATAGACAAGAAGACCAAAAAGAGACAGGGGGGAAGGAGGAGATAACCTCAAATCTAGAAGACTTCATGATCCCCTCTGTAAAGAAACTAAATACATAAGTAATAACCATACCTCAAAACACAGGAAACACACTGGTAATATCATGCTATGCCCTCTACTTAAGAATCTCAGTGAGCTTTTGTAAGTTTTACCGAATGAACTGTTGTAGGATAGTCATCACGAAATCAAGCAACTTCTTTAACTTCACAAATAGAACTACAGAAAACATAAGAACCCCCTCAGATCAAGATAGTTTGCTTAGCTGATTTCAGCACTCCAAATCAGTCCCTACAAAAACCAGGAAAATCAATTTTAGTGGTACAAAAGAGATAACAACCTACCTGAGTTTCCATGTTTGTCAGCAATGGTCTGATGAAATACAACAAAACCTCTTATCCTTTCCTTCAGCTTCATCAGCAATGTATTTACCTCACCTGTGAGGTTCTGTGCTATTACCCTGACATTTATTTAGTCAATCAAGCTGATTTGGTTTATATTGGAATACATTGATGACAAGTATAACATTCACCATCATCCTGGAAATGAAGTCTTCTGTAATGATGCCCATTCAGTGAACAAAAACCTTTAGAAACAGAGCAGCATTCATCACATTGTGTTTTCTAATTGCTGTTTTCTCCCTTCAAGCATTCTATCACTTCTGCTAAGACCACATTCACCTGTGTACTGAGAAAGGTAACACCTGCTACCAAACTCTGTTGTGCACAAAGGAGCCAGAGTCAATGGTAGTACTGCTTTTGAATAATGTCTTGGTGTTAAAACACTTAACAGCTCAGAAAGAACAAAGTGGAGGAATTACTTTGCTGAACTTGTGGGTAACTGTCATAGACTGCTTCCCCACAGTAAGTCAACTTGTAGGCAGAGGGGAAGAATTATAACCTCAAACTGTTTCCTTGATCTCACTGGAACTTTTAGAGACCAGAGTTAGGGCAGCAGTATGGAGGTAAACATAAATCACTAAGAAACAGTGCTGCACCACTGACAGAACTGTGCACCTCTGTATCTGGCTGCTTGCAGGGATTGTGTAAATCTGTGTCTTTTCCCTGAGAGAGTGCCATTTGCAGCAGCTACAAGCTTCATTTGTATCCCAGAATGCTTTCTCTACTAACTGGTTTTGGATTACTTCAGGTTTTTTGCTCCTTAAAACATCTCACATGTTAGTACAGAGCTCATCTGTTAGCATCCCTCATGGTACTTTCTTTCTTAGTATTATTTCTGGTTCTTATTACTTGAGCCTGTTATCCTCGTTTTCTCAAGGAGGGACAAGGACTGCTACAGATGCACCTGCTCAGAAATCACAGTGAGGCACTTGCAACTGGATCTGCCATATGGGAATTAATCTCTTAAACCACAGAAAACCACACAAAAATTAAAGCTTCTGGGAGACCAGGTCAGCCTAAGCTTCTTGAGAACATTTTGCATCTATCTTTTGTCCCTTCACAAAGATAGCAATGGGTAGCAAAGGAATAAACGTACAAGTGAATATCAGATTCTTCGGCTTCTTTTTCCAGACTTTTAAGAAAGCAACAAAGAAACCAGATCTGCAGCAGCATGGGTGCATCTCCTTTACCTCACTCATGCTACTCACTGTGGGAGGTGGTACAGGTCAGACTCACAGCAATGGCACGGCTTGTCCTGAGGAGTAAGGTTGAGCTAGGGACAGTGGGATGCTGGGAATAGTTTTCCATTTGGCCACTTCTCCTTGACATCAGTATTAAATGAGTGTGAATGAGCATAGCCAGTGCTGAGGGGGAACATTTCACACACCCTTTGTGCAAGTGTAAATAAAAATGCAAAGTACGCAGACAGGAATATGGTCCCCTTACGTACTTCTTCTAAAGCTGTAAATAGTAAGTATCCAAGCACTGTATATCTAGCACAGAGACAGGAGAAAATACTCCTTTTGTGAAAGTCTGTTTTGATGTACTTAAAGCTAAATCCTGTCACTCTTTCCAACAGTATACTTGCTGGATTAATGAGGGTGATGTGAATAGGATTTGGCCTCTAGTCTACGTATTCTACCTTTTCTGGACTCCTTGTGATATTGCCAACAGAGCTCTGATTTTTGGTAGAAGTTAGGATTCTGGCCACCAAAATGGGGGGTTGGGAGGTGGAAAACAAACAAAATCCCAAGCAGAACCAAACTGACCAAAAAAAAACCCGAACAGAAAAACCTAACCCTGAAACCTCTTCAGGGCTCCCCCTTCCTACCACACAAGCCAAATCACAACTGCAGCAACAGGATCCCATCTCACCTTAATCCAGTATCAGTGTGAAGCTATCATTTGATGAACTATTTCCAAAATTGCTTTCGGTTTGAACTGTTTCACAACACATTCAGTAACCACAAAATAACAACTCAAAACTTGTGTGCTGCAAGGGTTCAGATGACTCAGATAATAGCTCACAGTTCATGAATGTCTTACTCTCTCAGGTTTAGCTTAGCTCAAGCACATTCTGTCTACAGATGTATACAGTCAAATTATTTGGGGGAAAAAACCACAATGTGAATAAATACCAACATGACAGTATCAACACTGGGAGGTGGGAATGATACGTTGTTGTTACTTCAGAGAAGTACACCTCCCAATGACTTCATATTGTTATCACTCAGGATGAAAAGTACAAAAACTTTATTGTTAACTGTCTTAGCCCATGTTGCTGATGTTAATACTGAAGTAGGTAAAAAAAAAAACCCAACAAACCAACACAGAAAAACACACCAAAAGTCTGACATTAAATGCAGAAAGATATTGTATCAGGAAGTAATAGCTCCTGGTGTCTCTCCTAGAAAGCTCCGCTTTAAGCCCTTTTTTTACTGGATGCAGTTGTTAATTATGGGGCCATAAATTAAACCAAATTGTAAAAGCATCACATCATGACAGGTACTGGAAATGATGGCTGAAACCTCTGCCATGTAGTATGCCAGTCACAAAGCAGTGGTCTGTATGATATGTGACTATTACTTAAAAAGTCATCCCTCTCATGCTGAAACCAACAAGGTCTCATTGAGGCCCAGCAAAAGTACATAATTCTGTGAAGAATTATCTCTGAAAAGTCCTTGAGTATAGCTAAGTAATGATCTTGTTTACCTCATTTAGCCCCAAGTTCTCCAAGTAAGAGCTGGCCACGAAGAGTTCTTATACTGTCTGATATCCAACTGGGACAATGTGTCCTGTCTTTGTTTTCAGCCATCAGGCTTGTGTCAAACACACCCTGACAGCTGCAGAATTTTTTGGTGAAAACAATAATTCCACTTTTCCTTTCCATCTGCCTGCAGATGGTTTAAATCTGACCCATCAAAAGGCTGAGGAAAAGAGAAAAAAAAAAAAAAAAAAGGAAAAATAATATTCCAGTTGAGATTAAATTATAATGATTGCTCATTTCATATAAAGAAAATACCAGGTTTGAGATTTGCAAGACAGTCCTTGCAATGATGAATTAAACTGTGCATGGGAGAACTAGAGGATTTACCATTTGATCTAAGGGTAGGTTTAGATTAGGTATCAGGAAAGAATTCTTGCTATGAGGGTAGTGAGGTGCTGGCACAGGGTGCCCAGAGAAGCTGTGTCTGCCCCATCCCTTGCAGTGTTCAAGGCCGGGTTGGACACAGGGGCTTGGAGCAACCTGCTCGAGTGGAAGGGGTCCCTGCCCGTGGCAGGGGATTGGAACTGGATGAGCTTTAAGGTCCCTTCCAAACTGGACTATTCTATGATTCTATTATGTGATTTCCATATAATTCCTCTCAGACCTCTTCAAATTAGCAACAGCCACATGAAAAATAACCAGCAATATCTGTTATGGATGACAACTACTTTTTCTCCTTTACTAAGGAAAATCTTTGTTAAGAATCACTGGAATACTAAAATATTAGAAGGGAATAACTTCTGAAGGCGTACATTTGAAGCTCGAGGATCCTACTTTGTTTCAATGCTCCTCTTAGCTTCCCTACGTTTCAAATCCAAGTAACTAAATTGATGTCATTTTCTGTTTGTTGCCAACCCCCCGCATTACAAACGTAGCTTTGCAATTGCACATTGTGGAATCAGTTTACTCATGAAGAACATCAAGCTATTACACTAGCCAATCTGTTTCAGTGCTTTCTGTCCACATTTGACAAAACCAGTGCACATTGCAAAGTATCAAAAATACAAAGCAACTAAAAGAAATTACTATTTGCCTAGTGATCTGAGGGTGAAGAATGAAATGCCATCTGTCCTGAGCTCAGCTGTAGCAGTCATTTTTTTCCTTCTTAGCAGCTGGCACAGTGCTGTGTATACCTTAGTTACAGGACTGTTCTCATCTCAACTCATGGGAGTTACATTCTTTCCATTTTCCTCCCCATCCCTCTGGGAGTGGGAAAGAGAGGAAAGAAGGGAAGGGAGTACACAAGTAGCTGTGTGGTTCTGATTTACCTGCTGGGCTTGAACCATGACACCATTTCTTGCGATGGTCTCTTCAGGCCATCACACAGACATGACATTGAAGGACAAAGCAAGAAGTTCAGTGTCCCATTCTTGAGCTGGTTTTGCCTCTGACTCTGGCTCACTCAATCTTGGAGCTCTCTGCACAAGTAGGCTCTTCTGGTGTTTTGGGATTTACTTTCATACAAACCTCAACTATATCTTCATCACAGAAAGCAAAAGAATATCAACCAGGTCAAATATGAGTCACAGACAGTGAGAATTTATTGAGTCAGGGGTTTTAACAGTGGTCTCAAGGACTTTACTGCATCATGTAGGCTGGTAGCAACTTCCAGTCACTGCAAGAGGGAACTGGTGGTAGAATATATGCAATCACTGGAAGATGTCACATGGGACAAGAGCTGAGATAACAAGAGTTAAGGAACCTGGAACTCAGTAAACTAAGATAATATAGCTGTAAATCACTGTAAAATGCTAAAGCCTCCTATCCCCATGGTGTTGGATTTCTGCATTAGGACATGGGTAAGGTGAGGATGCGGCTCTTGACAGTATTAGGTGTCATAAAGATCTCCTCAAGTCTGTTCGTAAAAATTGTCACTGACATCAAGGCAAAAAGGCTGGCCAGACTAACTGGGAGCAAGGAGAATTAGGATGCACTTAAGCTATTTCCCTCGATGGCATAAACAGGGCTTTTTCTGAGGGACCCAGAATGTCTCCTGGGATCCTGCTGAAGGATGCTCCTCTTCCACTTTGCCTTTTACCTAGGGCTGTTCCTGACAAGCACTTTCATTTGCTGTGACTGAAACTATCACACAAAGAAATGGAGTTTGCATTTATTTTGCACCTTGTGACATCCATGAGTCTAAGGTCACACTTCTGGATAGGTCAGACTTGCCATGGACGCAAAAACTGTGTGACACAGAGTGGCTGTGCCAGGTCCCTGGACATCTGCATTGCCAGGAGTTTGGAAGGCTGCCCTTAAAGTAGTGGAACTTGTAAACAAGAGAAAGCATAAGGGTGGAAAACATCATTAAAAACAACAGGTGGCTAAGTCACAGAAAACATCCTGTAGGATTCAGAAGTGGTGAAGAGACTGATTGTGCACAGAGGGTGAATTACCCTCTCTGAAAGGTTGTCTAAAAAGTAGCATACTGCTTAATTAAAAAATAATAACAATAATTTGAAGTGTCTACTATTGGTATGGACTGAGTTCGGATTACTTTTCTTCTTACTGCAGCATCCTCAAAGTCTTCAGTAGGATCACATGCGTATGTAGGCTTCAGCTCTCACTGGTTAAATAAAGGACCTGCTAAACTGTCACCCTTTCCTAAGCGATGGATTCAATTCAGGAAATTAAGACTCATGCACAAGTGACTAATGCCTTTGTCAGTCTAGTTACAAAGCACCCAAGGACGGCTGAGAATGCTGTGTGCTATGTATTGTGCTTTGCATTACCATTCTGGACAGGCCAACTTCAATTGGACCCAGGCACAGTCCCACTTCTGATGAAAAGTGATTTCTGGAATGCAGGTTTCACCATATAGTAGAAGGTTCTTCACAGAACTTCAGGCAGACTTCAGGGCATCACATAAACCCATCCAGCCTCCTCCCTCTTTGTCCAGTGGGAATCACAGAGAAGTGATTATCTTGGAACAGACACAGATACTTAAAAAAAGAGAGGGTGATGGAAAAAGCATTACACAAAGCCTCTTCACGTGAGCAATGAGTACACCCCACAGCTGTTAGCTTTGTTTTACATATTTTACATATTTACATACACAAAATATTTTCAAACATCGCTGTGTTTATTTAAAACTCCATCAGTAACATGTCTGGCAGAACAGATCCCAATGCAAATATGCTCACTGGGTGACACTTCCCTGCATTGGTTTTAAAATGCATCGGGGTCCAAGGCTGCTTCTACTTAACAAAAAAATGCCCAGATTTCCAAAGGAGGAAGAGTTAACTGTAATCCTGAAGCATGTACCTTACAGCAAAGGCCTTCAGCCAAACAGTCTAAAATTGAATGAGACAACACTTCTAAAACAGGGACAGCTGGTACATTAAAGAAAGGGATTTTTTTTTGCTCACATGTCACAGATGCCAGTTGCTTATGGGTAAGTGGTGGGGGTGGGCTGGAATGGGAAGGCTGAATAGCCTTCTTCAGATGGTGTAGAGAAGCTAAAGAAACTGCTTAAGATCAGAAAGGGTGTGTGTGTATGCCTCCTCCTAAAAGCATATTCTAGCTTAAAAGCAGATAGTGACATTCATGTACGTACTCATCTTCAAGAAGCATTGACTCCCATCCTGCAAATGTCAAATGATCACCTAAGGAAGCATTTCACCATGAACATTTCTTCGTAAGAAAGACATCCCTTCTCATCCATCCAGGCAGGAAACTGGTTAGCCCTACTGTTTGTGGTCACCAGTCACAGGCACAATGGCCTGGCCATGGGAAAGACCATAGCGCTGGCTTCCTGCATACTCCCCTGATGAGAACTGCAAGCAGATAGAGAGCATGGGGTGATGTTGCTGCTCCATGTTGCTTTGTTGAGCTTACCTGTTGGGTGGAGCAGGGGTCTGTCCCTCAGAACCAAGGAATAGACTTCTCCACAAAAGTGAACCAGAAAGAAAAGGGTGAAGAAAACTCATGGAGTTCCCATTCGGCATTGGCTTTCTTGCTCAAAAGACAAAGCAGGACAGAAAAAACACACCAACAAGTAGGGAAGATTTACCCAGTCTGTCACCCCAAAGTGCTTTACTGATGGGGTTCTACAGAAGTCTTCCCATTGGCTTCTACACAGATGCCAAAACATAAGTTCATAACTTTTACACTGGGTAGTCAAGGGAGTCTAGGGAGTTTCCCACTGAGAAACTGACTTCCTTAAAGTTGAATTTTCTCTTTATCCAAGTCCATCAGAAAAGAACGAGTGTTATTCTTAAAAGGGAACAGATTTTTTGGTTTTGGCCAGAGATAGAAATCTTTGTTGCTATATTTGGCTTCCAATGTAGGACTCTCTGCTTGCTGGTGGGAGGAGGAAATTAGAGCTGGTGTTATTCATAACTAAATGGGCATGAAAAACAAACCACCTCCCTTTGAACCTTGGTGCTACTATGGGCATTCACATAACAAATCATTTTCAAAGCCTGTGATACCTCTGTACATGCAAAGGCCAACATCAAAACTTTATTACCCGCTCATTTTCCCGTAACGATAAACCGTTGCAGATGTACAGTTGCTGTCAAGGCAAAGGCATTGGGTTCCTGGTGCTGGTTTGTTGTTTTGGGGTTTTTTTTAAATATAATTTCTTGCTTGCCTTCAAAGAAATCAAAAGTGATATTCTGTAGGAGAGACAATTACTGGAAGGCTGTGGCATCCAGCCCCCCTCCTCCTCCCAACCCTAAAAAAGAAATCAGCTCAATGAATCGGCATCCCAGCCCAATGCACAGCTCAGCTGTGAGGAATTCTCACCAGATGTCTTGGTCCCCACCCAGCCTCCCACGTCACGCAGGCAGCATAACCCCTCAGAGTCTGAGGTCCTGCCAGGACGACTGGCCCCACCATGCCTGAGGTGCCTACGAAGGGCTGATGGCACCCCTTGTCCCAATAGGGCCAGCCATCCGCAGCCCCAGCAGCTGGTCCCCAACCACACTTGCCTCCTTCACCCGCACAGAGGATGCCAGCCCCACTCCTCACATCTTCCATGGCTTTTCCTCTCCAGCAGGCAGGCTGATGGGCACCACTAAGGTCACCTGGCTGGATCATGGCTCCGAAGGAAGCTCTCCCAGACACCAGGCTGGGACTCAATTTCCAACTGATAACACTCAAAATGAATTTTATCCAGGTGTAACCAGAGCTTCTCCGTAAGTGTGAATGTCACTAAAGCCAACTGAGTGACACTGATTTACATTAATGGAGGATGTTGATTGTCACAAACAGAATCAGTCACAAAATAATGCTTACTCTTGAGCATCACTTCCCCTGGTCTCATTTCTTGATGCAATGAGAGCATGTAGAAATAAACCCCATGAGCACCTGGCAAACCCAGGTGTGGGGCAATGCAGCTGGAACCCTGCTCTGGTGAGAGCAATAGAAGCTACAGGTAGAAGAAAAAGCACTACAGCTAGCTCATCCCCTAGCTTCTTCTTAAAGTACATTTGCTTCACTGTGGATAACTGCAATTGCCTTAAAGCAACAGTGCTCCTCATCTTTTCTCAAAAACTAAACCGCAGTGTACACAGCTCACTTCAAAGAAAGAAAGTTCCTGCAATGTTTATCCTAAGTTGACACTTAGTTTATATGAAATTTCTGTGTCTTCACATTATACTGGTAATTTTTGATGGCTGTCACATCCCACTCTATATCTTTCATGTATTAGCCAAGCGATCATTAAGCATTATTTGCTTATTCTTCAACAGTCTGCACCCCATCTTCATCCCCATTGCCCATGGAGACTCTTTCTTTCCCTATGGCTCCCAACCCCATCCTCTACTAAAGAAAGCTTTTGAACCCAATCTCTCCCTTTCCTAGGTTCCTTTCCTTGAGTTTCTGGCTGGCAGCTATCTTCATCTCCTCCTCACAGTTTGACAAAGAAGAACACAGTGATTTTTTGCACAGAAAAAAAAGTGCCCTGTTTGCTGTCAGGGTCTGGAGCAGGATGTATGGGGAAAATCCTACTCATCCCCTGATGCTGTGAAACAGAGTACATCCCATATGGTCAGGATCTTCAGAGGATTTTGCAACTAAACTCTTAACAGCTCCCTGATGATTGCGTGCAAGTGGCAATTTTTCAAAAGCTGAGATCTTGGCCAAAGTTTGGAGGTTTATTTTTCCCCTCTGTTGGAACAGTAAATGATGATCTGTGACCAAAACACCAAACCTTCAGCCCTCAAGCCAGAACACTGGCATGCAAACTTTTCTTAATTAAACACTTGTTAAGTAATTTTAGCAGAGGCAAAGTTGCCTCGTTAGAGGGAATCACTGAACTTTGCCAAAAATAAAGTCAGTCAGAATCTGTCAGAAAATAATAATAAGTGGCTTTATAATAAGAAGCGTCAGGTTGTGATTCTACTAAGTCTGACTGTAAAATAGACTCTCCTGTTAACACAACTTCAGTTATTAAAGAGAAGAAGAGACATTGTAGTGGAAGCAACTGACAGTATCTGAAATGGAAAGCTACTGCCTTCATAAGAGACCTTTTTGAAATTCCTTTGATACTTGGCTTTCACTCCATCCAATTTTAGTACAGAACCATTTTAGAACACTTGTTTTACAACATTTTGAACAGAAGACAAACTTTTGGCTCTAAAAATTAATCTCATTAAAAAAAATAAAAAAATCCAGAAACTCAGCATGCTGTAATTTACAAAGAGATTTATGAGTTCTTCAGTTGCATAAGAATAAAAGAAAGCATTAGCTAATTTTTCAGAAATACAGACCAAACCAAAAATGCTACATAAAAATATAACAATACAATTCACATTAAATTATTTATTCAGCAATTAAAACAGTGACATTTTTCTTTATACAAAGCCCCCTCATCAGTTTTGATGAGAGGGACAAAAAAGTTCAATGGAGTTTTGAGGGAAGCAGGGTTGGAGAACAGGTAGGGGAGAAGAGAGGAACCCTGATTCGACTGATGGTTTTAAACAACAGCTACAAACAGCTAGCAAGGAAAGTGCAGCATAGTTCTGCAGATACTTTACTAGATTACTGTAAACCTCAACTGCTATAAATATTAGTTGTCTATAGGTACTAGTTACCTGAGCCTAAGCTCATTGGAGTCAATGCTGATTCCAACTGATGTCCACCAATGTTGAACCAAACCTCAAGCCACCATACTGTGCCAGCCAACACTGGACTCCAGTTTAGGTGTTTGAGTCTGGTCCCATCGATCCCAATGTCATCAAAGATTTCTAAAGACACTAAGGGAAGGAAGCAGCATTTGGGCTCCCATATGTAAATGTAAATGATCATCATCAGTAATGCGCAGCTGATCCATCCTGAAAGCCTGAGCCTTTGAGAAGGTGCATGAGATAACTATGATGTTTTAATTACTCCCATCTCTAAAGTGTCTTTACTGGGAAGTAAAAACGTCCTGCATTTCATAGGGAACTCCAGCCCACCTTTCACAAGTGCCACTGTAGCATCATGGAAGCTGCAGAGCATGCACAGGAAGATGGTCATGCACACTGTGCAGATCAAGGGCAGCTAAAACACAGGTTTCCAGGAACATCTCTAATTCCCCTTGGCAACCAGTTCATCCCATAAGTACAAACCTGCCAACACAGCCTAATTTTAATATGTTTTGCAGTGGCTGCCCAACTATCTACGTACAATGCTGGAGAGGATCAGCTCTGCTCAGACTTTGCAAGAAGACTGCTTCTGCCTCTCCTGTCACAGGGATTAAATTTTGACTTTGCTCAGGCAAGAGTCTGTTAGTCTTTAAGTGGACATCTTCCTGCATCACAACTGTCAGATTGTGCCCATAGGGCTAACAGGCAAAAAACAGTATTTATTTTTAAATATCTTCCTGCTTTACGTGAGATTTCAGTTCCAAACAACGTGCATCAGCATTTCTAAAACTCCACACGCAAACAGTATTTATCGTCCAAATACCCTTTAAAAGCTCAAAGGCTGACAGACCAAAGCCAAGAAGTCAATTTGAAAAATATCTATATTTCTAAATCATTTATAAGAAATATATGTTGCTGGTCCATTGATATGGAGAAAAAGCATGTACCTGAAAGATTCATATTCAAAAAGATAGCTTGTCTGTTGAAAGGCAATATATTGCATCTCTACATAACTCTGCTGACTCCATGGTCATCTTTACAGACACAACAAATCAGAGGTTTTGAAAGGGGTCTTTTTTATTGGTTTTTGTTGGTATTTGGTTTTGGTTTTTTACAAGTATGGCAAAATTCCATTCACTCCTGAGTTAACAGAGAACGCAATAAAATGCCTACATTTTCTCAGTCTCAGATGAGATTTAGTGATGTAATTTCCAAAGGACATGCACTTGAAGCATGAGGGTGGAAGAGGGAGCCAGGCATAGCTGTATGTGTATATATATGTATGTATATAAATATACATATATACACATAAGGAATTGTGGCAGGAGGAGAGCAAGACAAACACAATAGCACAGAAGCAGAAAGGCTGGGTGCAGTCAAGTCTGTCCTAAGTGCAGGTGGGGGGGAACGCGACACCACCCTCCCAGAACCTCTGCTCTCTCTGAAAGCTGCAATGAAAAAGTCATCCTCAAAAGCATGTTTTGAGGCAGAAGTAGACAGCTGAGAGAAAACTGCCATTCACTGAAGGTCTTCACACTACCAAAAAGCTATCAGATAAACCGATAACTGAATTTGTGCGCCTGGTAAGGACAGGGATCAGAACAAAGTGCATTTTGCAATAGCCAAATAGATTATTCAGCTCTCCAGAAAGCAAATAAGGGCGGTCAGTAGCTGCATTATTCCCTCATCTTGTTGGGATGGAAATGCCCAGTTGAAGCAAACTCGTATCTGCTTTTCAAAACATGGACAGCTTGAATCCTCCCAAGTCTTCAAATGAAGACACAAAAACTGACAGCAGTTTTCTCAACATTAATAGAAATAAAATAAAATCCTTGACAACTTTTAGGAGTTTAGCATGTAGATTTTCTTGAAATAAAACAATAATTTCCCTATGTTCTCCCAGAAATTGTGACAGAGTACATCATGTTTTATAAGTCTTTGCAAAATGAATCATCCACTTTCTTGGGACAGCATCAGAATTCACATTAAAAGAATGATACAACTCCTTTAGTAATACATTAAGACACATAACTTCTATCTGTGACCTGATTTTAAGGATCTTTTTTTCCTATCACAGAAACATGAGCAGCCTTAACATGGCTGTTTCTTTTTCACTGCCATCAATTCTCTGTAACTGCAACGTTGAGAGCATGTGCTTCTCCCCCCCCCCTTTCAAGAACAAAACCATCACAGCATCTGCTTCTCATAAGCACATTTGTGCGTGTGTGTAAGTGTGCGTGTATGAGGGAGAGAAAGAGAAGTAAATCTGGTGCATTTAACTTAAAAGTTTGCCATAGGAAAGGCTTTTTTCTTTCCCATCCTTCAAACTGGAGAACACAGAAGTAGGGCTACTGCTATGCATTTATGGTTTTACTTTCAACTCACTAATCAGAGGACAGTTAGTGACTGAGGAAAAGAAAATCAATTCATTTCACTTTCAGTTGACTGGTGCATGAATTTCTACAGATGATAGTAGGTTTTTATTGGCACTTGTCTTTCAGAGCCTGCAGAGCAAAAGGAGTTCCTTCAATACACTCACAGATTCAACAGTGGAAACTGGGCACATAATAGTAGTCCTTGAGGTGAAAGAGGCAATAGCTTCACAACATATTCATCCCCACTACCCATAAACTCAATAAAATAATCCAGAAAGGGATTCCAGTGCAATCTGTGGGCCTGTTCCTTCCTGCCCCATTCTGCTTTGACATCTATGGGGAACAGGAGGAGGTCTGTCATCATCTGAACTTGCGAAGAGGAAGGCAATGAGCTGACTTCTCTTGATAGACTTTATTTCAAGAAGTCAATCACGCTATGCTTTTCCTTTTGCTCACACCACCACCAAAACTCTTCGGGCCTGAAGTCCAAAGAGGATACTTTGCCTCTTTGCCTTCCAGCTTTGCCAAGCCCAGAAAAAAAAAAATAATGGAAAAAATAAAAAAAATTAAAAGCTTGGATTTTTTCCTCCCAGCATTTCTAATAGCGTCAGAATTCCTAAGTCACAACTCTTATTCTTGAGATATTTCCTGGACTATACTGTCCTGATAAAAAAGTAAACCATGGCAGCTATTACTATGAAGCCTCCCATACAGTTTTCCAATTGCATTATGAATTCATTGACAAATTGAGGACCTAGCTCCACCAGAGCAGCAATTATACAGAGAGTTGTCAAGAGAGTGAAATTTATTAAGAGAAAGAAATGCTGATGGACTATAAAGATGACAGAAAGAAAACCCCCAAACCCACCACAATTAATACAGCATCCCAACAGAGAAACTACATCCCTACTATTTTAAAGTAATATTTAAGTATAGTCCATTCAGCACTTATACACTGTATCAACCGTCAAATCAGCAAGGTACATAGTTCAGGGTCTTGCCAAATTGTGATATAATCCTAAAGCCTCCAGTGCCAGCATGTCAAGCCCTCTTATGTCACAAGGTAGAACACTCAACACCTCACAGGATCAAGTTCAAAAAGCTTGGAGGGAAGCAGCAGCGCAGGAAAGGAGGCCTGAATCTTGGAGTGGGATGCAGATCCAAACACTTCCCCCTCTCTTTCACACATAGATCCATGTGGTCTCCACCTGACAAACCTACATTTACAAAGCTTGCTGCCTGAAAATTAAAGCGTTCCTTATCTCAGTCATGTGTTTGTATCTTGGTTTCCATTTAACTGGTTTGCCTTTCTGACAAGGATGTCTGAAAACAGTGGTATCAGAAATATAATAGCTTATAAGAGCCTTAGGAGATATTACAGGGGTACCCTGGGTATACAGAGCACAAAGGCAACATCTCCAAGCAGTAGCTAGGATCTGGCAATCCAGGCCCCTATCCTGCGCTTGGTCCCACATAAGCACATGCTGGCACACACCGGAGTCGCTAAGGACTGGGGATGGAGGCTGACCCACCTCCAGCACACTGTGGGTCTGCGGCTGTCAAGGGTAATCTTGTAGCTCTTATTCAGGAGTGGATCATGCTCACCCTGGCCTCAACTAAAAACCTTAT
>JBCJKH010079188.1:0-17609 GCA_039877255.1 Loriculus beryllinus
TACAATGGGCTGTTAAAAACTACACTGAGAGCAATGGGTGGTGGGACTTTCAAACATTGGGATACACATTTACCAAAAGACACCTGGTTGGTCAACACCAGAGGATCTGCCAACATGGCTGGCCCAGCCCAATCAGAACTTCTACGCACTGTAGAGGTGGATAAAGTTCCTGCGGTGCACATAAAGAATTCTCTGGAGAAGACAGACTGGGTTATTCCTGCTTCAGGAAAAGGCAAACCCACTTGTGGGAATGCTTTTACTCAGGAATCTAGATATACTTGGTGGGCAATGCAGGAAGATGAGGAAGTCCAGTGTGTACCTCAAGGGGATTTAATTTTGGGGTAAAACAGACAATTACCTCAATTTTATGCTATTACCTGCTATATAAGATTTCTACAGCCCATCAGCTAGACGTCTTCAGGTCAGCAGCAGCTGGCCCTGACTTCCCTCCAATTATCATCGCAATAAATAAACTTTGACAAAACCAGACAAGCTCAGCAGTGACCAGATGAGGTCCACATGTGAGCATCAGGCAATAATCCAACATTGCACAGTCCCTCCTGCTCTGAAAGACTATTACAAGAGCCCAACATCATGGATCAGATGACTTCAGCAGCTTTATAGGGAATGGTCCATGGAGTAAGGAATGTTATCTGTGTCTGTGTATGTGGGGGGTGTATATATATTTGTGTGTATATACATATACGTATGAGGCAAAAGCAATGGTATATTGAAAAATGTGGGATCTTGTGGGTGACGGATAGAAATAGTTAATGAAATGGATCCAGGAGTTATCACCCTGGTCTGGCTTAAGCCTTGGGAACGGTAAAGAAAACTATGAAGTTGTGGAACTGTAGACTGTTGGCAAGCTTTGAAGGTCAAGTTCTCATAAATGTGCCTGACCAATTATATGCTAGTTACTAGGGGTTTGAAGGACACATATCTAATCATAAGGTGCCAAATCAGTGTGAGCAAATGTAAGCAACAGTATATAAAGAGTTGATGCTTTGTAATAAATGGCTTTTGGTCTGATCATATTGATCGCTGACTGAGTCCAATCTCCTGCAACAAGTGAGACCTTGTTGATTCTTCGCAAGAGCCATGGAGGACAAAGTGAACCTGGGAAGTTTCCACTGTCAGAGCAATGACTTCTGTGAGAGACAAAGCTGTCGCTGCTGCCACGAGAACGGGATAATGGCAAGCCATTTGACTCTAAAGACAATTTATCACTGAGCAAGCCCATCATGGCTTAGAAGAACAGATGGCATTAGAAGGTTGCTAGGGACAAGGACACTGGCACTGAGCTTCCAATGTCAAAACACTGATAAATAGAACCATCAGAGTACTAGGAGAGCTGCCTGCAACAAACTGGTATGATGAACATTCCATCCAAACACAAGTTAAAAAAAATCACCATGGAGCTGGCACTCAGAAAGATGCAGAATTCCCACCTTCAGAGGTGTTCAAAACTGAACTGCTCATGGCCTTGAGTAACCTCATCTAATTGGACCTGCTCAGACTGTGCTTTTAGACCAGACCACCCTCCACAGATTGTTCTATGAGCAGCTGTACAGACACCCTTTGGGATTTGGGCCTCATTTTCAAGTGAAAGCTGAAGATCTTTAATGATAGACTCAGGTTGGAAAAGACCTTTAAGATCATCAAGTTCAACCATTAACCTTGCACAGCCAAAGCCAGCACTAAACCATGTCCTTAAGTGCCACATCTACACATCTTTTAAACACTTCCAGGGACAGTGACTCCAGCACTGCCCTGGGCAGCCTGTTCCAGTGCTTGATAATCCTTTTGGTGAAGAAATTGTCCCTCATCTCCAGTCTAAAGCTCCCCTGGTGCAGCTTGAGGCTGTTTCCTCTTGTCCCATCCCTTGTTCCTTGGGAGCAGAACCCAGCCCCTCCTGGCTCCATCCTCCTGTCAGGCAGTTGTAGGGAGCAATCAGGTCCCCCCTGAGCCTTCTCTTCTCCAGACTGAACACCCCAGGTCCCTCAGCTGTTCCCCATCACACTTGTGCTCCAGGCCCTCACACACTCCATTCCCTTCTCTGGCCCCGCTCCAGCAGCAAATTAATATCTAGATATCTTTTTTACTGTAGAATGAGGAGAATCATCCCCACTCCATTCCTTCTAGACAGAAAAATCCAGGGGAAGTGCCAAAGCCAGTGGGACCACAGCTGGAGAGCAGCTGCACTCCCCAGGAATGCCACAGGCACAGGATGACGGAGGAGGGAGAACAAAGCCCCCCAGGGGAAAAAACAGGAACATGTATTGACTTCGAAGGGAAAATTTAAAAAATTCTATCTATGAATATTGACCTTCCAAAAGCTGAAGTGACCGGTGGAACCTCCTGCCCCAGGATGAGAAGTGAAAGCAGAGACTTGGAACAATTTAAAAGAAGAGAACAAAGTTGAAATGAGAACCAAGAATGGCTTGTGAGAACAGGTAATGCTTACCAAACCCACCATAAAATCCAAATTACCAGGAATACAGAAACTTTCCATTTCAGAGTGAAAGCTGGCCTCATACCAAAGAGTGCTAGAAAATACTCCCTAAGGGGAGGTCCTGTGACTGTGGACCTGCAGGATCCTTCTGTTTTCTTCCCAACATCTTATGTGGGGAGTTGGCAGCATCACCAACAGAACCAGGGACCTCTGGGAGACTGAGCAGCACTATTTTACAGACCTGAGATGGTTCTCCTGGTTTACAGACCTGGGATGGTTTTCCTGGTTTACAAACCTGGGATGGTTCTCCTGGTTTACAGACCTGAGACGGTTCTCCTGGTTTACAGACTTGAGATGGTTCTTCTGGATTACAGACCTGGGATGGTTCTCCTGGTTTACAGATGTGGGATGGTTCTCCTGGTTTATAGACCTGGGATGGTTCTGGTTTACAGACCTAGGATGATTCTCCATATCCTGACTTCTCAATTTCTTCTGGCATTGCCAAAATTATAGTCTCTGGAAAAGGCATTGCTGAGGCCACTTCTCAAAAGATACAACTCCTATTCTGCAGTCACTCTAGGCACTGCCCTGCTCATTACCCCTCAGAGCAGTAACTTTCCACTGAGTTTATGACTAGTTAATTATACTGCTGAGTCTCTGAGACATTCTGAAAGAGCTGAGCTCTTCCCCCAGTTCTCTAGTCCCTCCTGTGATCAACACTCCTTCACCTCAAGGATGGAAATGATTCTGAGCTTCCTGTGCCCCGGTACCATCCTGCCCTGGAAGCACGCTCCTTGCCTATTTCCACAATGCCTCCCCTGGGACTTTCTCACCTGCTGGTTACAAGGAGAATAGGGGGGTTCACGCCTGGCATTTCCTGTCCCCGACTCACCCACAGGAGCCTGAAAAAGAGAAGACAAAGATGGAGAGTTACTACACAGCAGCAACTTCCATGCCTTTCCCTTAGCCCTGAGACAAAGAGACAAGGGAGACCACGGACATCCAGCCGAGGCCAGCTCTGGGCCACCTCACCAGGACAGAACACTCAGCAGGGGCCAATAGCAGCTGGCACACTGCAGAAACTTGTGAGAAGTGCGGGAAACAGCAAAGGAATTAAACATTGGAATGCAGATCATCAAGGCCAACTCAAATCAGGCTAAAGCCTTCTGCCTTGTAAGACATCACTCCCCCAACTGGGCCCTCAACAGACTGGGCCTAGTGCAGGCAATCCACCCGTTGTACAGACATGGAGCATAAAACCCACCCCCGACTGAGAGGAGACAAGATCCATCTCCAGCCATGTCCACTGCTGTGGGCCTCCTGGTAAGCCCTTTCCAAGTAGTCCAGAGCATGGGAAGGACAAGGGCTTTCACTCCATGGTCACCAGTGCTCTGGCTGAACCAGCCTACAGCGAGCCCTAACAGCTAGAACAAGAAAGCAGAGTCCCAGTCATTCCCTACAGTCTATTCACAGGATTCAGGAACATGATTTAAACAGTATTTTAGATGCCTAAACTTGGGAACAGGTCATTTGGGTTGTAGAGAACTCTGAGCAAACCTAGGGTTCCACAGTCATTAATACCATACCCATGCAGGAGTGAATAATGCCAATTTGATTTGAGTCTGGCTGAGCTAATGGTATTTCTACTGACCAAGCCAGGAGACATGACCTGAAGCTTATATTGGAGCACAGAAAACATCTGATCCTCCTTAGCACTGTAATGACAGAGAACACAGAAGGATCAACTGATATGCTCCCATATCTCCACTGCAAAGAGTGTTCTTGCTCACCCTGCTTCTGGCTACTGCTGTCCAAGTCCTACCATGTGCCAGCACATCAGCTTGCCAACCCCCCAAGGCAGCAGCTGCTCTACAATACTGCTTTCAGGGACTTGAGCTCCCTAATCCATCTGACATGACTGCTCTAATGCTGGTGCCAGCACACAGAACATGCAGGCAGTGGGAAACGATCCCTTTTGACAGCTATATGGAACTAGATTAGCTCGAGCTACCTGTGACACCCACCTCCAGTCTGATGACAGCTGATCAGACATAAAGTCTACCTTCAAAAAATGCTTTGTGACCACTGCTTTTCTTCATAGAATGGTTTGTGTTGGAAGGGATCTTAAAGCTCATCCAGTTCCAACCCCCTGCCACGGGCAGGGACACTTTCCACTGGAGCAGGGTGCTCCAATCGTGTCCAACCTGGCCTTGAACACTGCCAGGTATGAGGCAGCCACAGCTTCTCTGGGCACCCTGTGCCAGCGCTAACCTAGAACATATCTTTGGCTCTAGTCCTTGCTCTGCCACAGTTCCCTGTGCAACAATGAGTAAGTTAAACACAGATTTCCCAGAGCAGAAAGTTCTTCCCTGAAACTGGGAAGTCTGGATACACTAAAACATCTCCTCAAGAACAGTGTGCTCCTGGGCTGCACATAAACTGTGTCAGCTGCACTGCCTCTTAGCTTTCACAAGTCTAAAAACGGCTGTGTTTGTTCAGGCCCAGATACCCACATGTGACACCAGCACCATTCTTCTACAAGCCCCACTCACAACACAGCAGATGGGGAACACCACAGCTACGAGCCTGACTCCTGCCCGCCCAGACTGACACGGGGTAAGTCATAGAATCCCAGAATCCCAGACTGATCTGGGTTGGACTCAGCACCCTCACAGGGAAGAGCTTCTGCCTAAAAGCTCATCTCAGTCTCTCCTCTGGCAGGTTCAAGCCATTCCTCCTCGTCACAGGATCATAGAATCGTTAGGGTTGGAAAGGACCTTAAGATCATCTAGTTCCAACCCCCCTGCCATAAGCAGGGACACCTCACACAATTTCTTTCTCATATCTAATGTAAATCTCCTTTCTTTCAGTTTAAAGCTATTCACCCTTCTCCTAGCACTACATGCCCTTGCAAAAAGTCCCTCTCCAGATTTCTTGTAGGACCTCTTTAGGCACCGGAAGCTGTTCTAAGGTCTCCCTGAAGCCTTCTCTTCTCCAGGCTGAACAAGCCCAACTCTCTCAGCCTGTCTCACAGGAGAGGTGCTTTAGCCCCCTGATCATCTTTGTGGCTCTCCTCTGGACATGCTTCAATAGGTCCACATCCTTCTTATGCTGAGGATCCACAACTGAATGTTATAGTCCAGGTGGGGTCTCACAAAAATGAAGAATCACCCACCTCAACCTGCTGGTCATGCTCTTTTTGATGCATCTCAGGACACAGCTGGCTTTCTGGGCTGCAAACACACACTACCAGCTCATATTGAGCTTCTTGTCAACCATGTCCTTCTCCTCAGGGCTGCTCATTCTGTGCCCAGCCTTTACCTGTGTTAGGGGTTGCCCTAACCATGTGCAGGATCTTGTACTTGGCCTTGCTGATCTTCATGAGGTTTACATGAAAATTACATCATCTCCAGCCTGTCAAGATCTTGCATCCCTTCCATCCAGCATGCTGACAGCACCACACAGCTTGGTGTCATCTGCAAACATGCTGAAGGTGCATTCAATCCCACTGTCCATGTTTCATATTTCACTAAGGCACAGAGTCAGAGCTGTTGAGTCATAGGAAGCAAGAGTGAATACTTTGGGCCACCTGACCTTCAAGGGAATCAGCTAATTCATCTATCTTACCATGCAGATAAGCTTTCATCAGACTTTTCATCATCTTGTTTAAACACAAGCCTGGTAAAGTCCATCTCCCTTTTGACACGTTATTCATTTTACTCCTTTCCTCATGAAAATTCCTGCCTGGTGGTCAAACACCAGCAGCCAGTGTCATTGTCAAATGTGTCATTTAAGTCACAGTAAATCATTATTAGTGCCAACATTGTTTGGAAACATGGCTATTAATAGAGTGCTCCAATGAAATTGCAAAGAAGCAGCCAAGCGAGGGGTGATGGGTGAGCTGGCATTACCCCCACTTTTCCAACAGGGACTCTTTCTCCACCACTCAAGATGGCCAGCAACTGTGAAGACCAGCCAAGCAGAATGTCCCATCTGCCTGGTTAGGGCAAACCCCTGTACAGGCCCATAGCAAGCTGAGCCTGCCAAAGAAGATAGGCTCTGTCACAGGGAAAGACATAAAAAATGGGCTTTTAAGTCAGAGCTGGAAGTGATGGTTCACAGCAGCAAGGCTGTACCCAATTGCCTGTATTAGCAGCTGGCTCAGAGAGGTATTTTGACACGTCATGGCAAACAGGACTTTCTCTCTTCCCCATGTGGGAGTGCTCACTCCCCCATGCACTTCAATGTTGTGGTGATGAGTCAAGGGAGGGTTGATAGATGGATGTTTGAAACAGTAGGGTATCACACACTGAGCAGCAAAGCACGTGGAGACCGAGTGTTCATTTTCTGTGTATAGCAGCATAAATCACAAGCACCCATCCCTCCCGCAAAGGGGAGCAACCTGGCTCTCAACGCACACCACCACCCTCCATCCCACCTCCTCCTGAGACTAGCCGGCTGGATTTGCCATCCAGCTCAAGAAGCTGGCTGATAGCACTCGTGAGGGGGCTGGAGAGAGGCCAAGGCGCTGACTGAAGGCACAAGAGGGAAGGAGGGAAAGTTTGACATCAATCTCAGGGAGCAACCACAATGCTCACAGATCGCAAAGTAAAGCTTTACCTCTGAATTGTAGGAGGTTGCTGCTGCTTTTGCCATTAGACTTCTGGTTAAGGAGAGTAAATACCAGGGAGTAAGATTTCCTGGGAATACAGTATCTTTTCCCTCTCCTTTTTCCCGTGTTCCTTCTCCAATAAAATGAAGATGCCCTCAAGATAAGCTCTCGTCATGCCTTTTTTTACCTTATTGGATGAGTTAGAGTCACTTTCTTATGAGATTCTGTACTACCAGGGCGCCTGGGCTGCTTCAGGCTTTTTCTCCCAAAACACTGTCTTTTCAAGCTACTTCCATCACAGAAAGTGACCCAAGGGAGACCAGCCCTATGGAGCTCCCTTCAGGAGGCATTTGCTTCACACCTATGGAAACACAAAGAAGACCACACAATAGCCTGTGTGCAGTCACAGGCCTTGCATGGGTGTCTGGGGAAAGGTGCAATTAGGGCAGTGGTAAACAAACCTTCGATCTTCTCCAAGCGCATCTCAGGGAATGCACGTGTGTGTGTTTTGGCAGAGGGAAGAAAGGATGGAGAGCAAGTCTCACAGCTGCAGGTAGCAACTGAGATACTTCCCACCTTTCTCTTCCCCAAATCTGAAACTGTAAACATCTTGGCTTGCTTATTCCCTCTCCCTTCTTTCTTGCACTTTCTAAGACTCTGCAACTCACACGAAAACACGCAGCCTTAATTGGCACTGTCATTTCCAGCTGACAGATCTCCCGTAAAACACACCCAGCAATAAAAAATGTAATCTTCTTTCCCTCCCCCACAACGAAGTTCAATTAAAGTGAGACAAGGAAGACTCCAGTGGACGGCTGTAGGCAGACTGCAATTTGCTGGATTTATGAAAAAGCGTTGTAATTGTGCCAATACTTTGATGAGGACCACTTTGTGCTAATGAAATTAGGTGGTATTTACACACTGGAAGACATTAAATCCCGCTGAACTAATGGGTGGGTTTTAAGGCTGCCCTAGGTGCATCCCCATGAAACCCAGTATGATTTACCATCAAACATCAACTCCTACCCACTCTCCTGAGCCTTGTGCTTCTCACAGACACTCCTGGATGGTTTGCTTTCCTTCCTGTTTACAGCACTGCTAACTTCCACAGAGTTAGGGACTCTGCATGCATTTCTCTCTCATGTGCAACTTCATGGAATCTTGCCGGTGTTCGTGTGGTGAACCGTACTCAGATCCAGACTGAAGAGAAGCATGGGATGCAAAAAGGAGCAAGCCCCTCTGTCCAGCCCGCTCTACCCTTTTGTATGGTGGGGATCTTCAAGGACAGATTCAGTTTGAAGCTGTGCCCCATGATCTCAGCCCCTCCAATAAGAGAATCAGGTGGGAGGTAAGGGGGAAACCCAAGCTATTCTTACCTCCTGACCCCATGATATTTCAGCCCTCCCCTGCATGCAGTCACAGTACCTCCTCTGTCCCCTTCCTGGCCAGGAGACAACACCACAGTGCATGGAAGTTGCAGAGGAGAGGAGCATCAGTAACCAGGATGTTACTGGCCAGGAGTGGGCAGGGAGGAGGGGAGCAAGCAAAGGCAGAGGGGGAGCTGGGCTGAGAAAGGTGGCATGATAATGCAGCAATTATCTGAAGCTTTCCCAAGGGAAACCACAACCAGATGTGCTTGTGGTGCTGCAGCAGGACCTTGAGGAGACAACTAATGGGGACTTTCTGATGCTCATCTCTGAGGCAGGTGGAGTGAGTGGGCCAGGTTTGCTCAGAAAGTGGGAGGTGGGAGGAGGAAAGGGCAAAGCATATCCTGAAGGCTGGTGGGACCAAATTTACCCCTTGCCCTCTGGCAAGGGGCTGAGATGAAATGCCATGACCAAGGTGTGAGGGGAAAAATGGGGAGGGCACAGGAAGTGTCCCAAGTCTTTGTTTTTGGGTTTTGTCATCATCATCAGCCCTTGCAAGAAAAGATGAGGGCTTGCCTGGCAGCAGAAGAGGTCTCTGAGGAGGCAGAGCTGGTGAGCAGCACTCTGACACCCAAAGCTAAGGCTGCAGAAACAATGTGGGTAACTATTTTGGCAGCACCAAGAGCGAGTGAGATGCTCCTCCTGTTTCCCCACTGCCTCGCTCCTTGGGTGGCCACTTCCCTGGGGCGGAGAGGGAGTGCAAAGCGCTTTGTTATAGGAGGGGAAGGGTAGGGTTAGGTATGGGGCAGGAGGAGAGGGCAAGGAGAACTGGAGGAAATCGGGCTCCCCATCTCCACTGCCACCTCAGTATTGTGCTGCTGCTCCCTAGGTGCCAGTTCCTTCCTTATCCCCACCGAGATACCTTTCTGTTCAGCTCCCATCACTGGCTAGAGCCCCACAGAGCTTAGGGCAGCCATGCTGGCTGGGACAAGGGTCCCAGTCACAGGTTCAAGCCCACAGGTTTGTGCGCCTGCATGTGCTCTTTTGTGCACGGGCAGCAGCAAGGGGAGAGGAAAGTCGGTGTCAGATTTTCCCAGGCTTTGCACTGTGCCTCTCTTTGCTGGCAGCTCTGCCAGGGAGGAGGAGAGGTAGGCAGCCAGGAACGCAGGCTATGAGCAGAGGGGGAGGCGGAGGAGGTGGCTGCTTCGGACAGGGATGCTGGCTTGTGCTGTGGGTCTTGGTGATAGATCCTTGTGGGATGCCAGTGCCAGAGTGCCTGTGGGGGAAGCTTGTACTGTCTGGCGCTGCTTGGGTGTTCTCTCATCTTTGATAGAAACAACTGAATTTGCTAACTTGTTTCCCACAAGAAAAGCCCTCAGTGTTCACAGGGGAACAGATTAGGGATTGTCCTAAAACCTCATGGTGGCCAGGGCAGCGGGAAAAGGCAAGTACCAGATGATTTCCTTGGAATGCAACAAATCTCACAGTGTGATAAGAGCAACAATAGCTTTCCCTCCGTCCCTCCCTCCGACCTCAGACCCAGCACCTCGCAGGATCTTCCTCTCTGGGCAAATGCTTTGCAGCAAGAGCAAAGCAAAGGTGAAGCCTTGTGAACTCTGGGGTGGATGAATCCAGAGGGACTGGTAGAGAGCAACAGGCTGAGCAGAGGAGGCAAGAGACGCCTCCACACAACTGTTGCTCTGCTTGCACATGGCTCCTCTCTAAGACAGCACTGGTAAGATCCAAGCACTGGGGAAATCTCCAAGCAAAACTCTGAGCTCTCTCTGCCTCAACCATGAGTCTTCTTCTCATCCAGAAAATAACTCTAAATACTATATTCTCTGCTCAGCCCCAGCCCAGGAATTTGGATCTCACATTCCTCCTAGGCATCTGTAGAGCTCTGCTACTCACAGGTACAAAAAAGGCTCGGTGAATCTGCCTTTCTTCTTCCTTTCTTCACTGCATGATTTTTCATCTCCATCCACTCTGCCCTTGAAAATGGTCAGTAATGTCTCTGGAGTTTGTAGAGGACGACATCCAAAAGTAAGTGGAAAGGGTAGCCTTGTGACTGATAGCTGCACTCTGTGTGCAAACTGAAGTAAATTACCCTACCACAACATTACACTCAGTTCCCAGTTTAGAAGTTAGGCCTAGACCCATGACAGCTAGAAATATTTCTTAAAAAAAAATTAAGCATTTTTTTTTTTAAGATTGATGTAGGCCATGTATGATTAAAACCTCTATTCTAGGCATGCAAGTTACACATTACCAGAAAGGCATCACAAGTGATGGTGATGCTGATTAAGTAGAGGAAACTCTTCTAATCCTAATTATTGCCCTGCAAATGAGTCAGAAAGACCTGAGGGGTATTATTTGTTAGGGGAACAGTCTGAACAGCCTGAACTCCTCACTGCTGAAGGAAAGGAAATGAAAGATTTCCCTGGGGTTACCACAGGACATTCAAACAGGCATTCTCTTTGCGGTCTTTAATCCTTATAACCCAGTCTCATGTTTGCATTATTAACCGTGGTGGGGATTATTAATCCTCATCACAACACAAAATAACAGGCTAGTCTCTGTCATGGGAAATTTAACAGTGTAAGTCAAAAGGCTTCTGAAGGCCCTGGGCAGATGTGGCAGCATGAAGTAGCCATAGCTAATGCAGTGCAACGGTCACCTTTGAACTCCCTGCTCCATAGCAGAGCTGGTGCACTGCACAGCCTGTGATCCACTGTAGAAGCATCTGCACTTCAGCTGGAAGACCAAAGTTGCCTATGAAACCACTACACACAGCCCTGGGGGTGAAACCCCCACTGACCATATCACAGCTATTAGACCATGATTCCCGCTAGTGGCAATGGTGGGTCTTAGATTAATTTGCTGTCATTACATCATTTACGCTAAATGCCATGGTTCTTTGATAAACATTTCAGGCCTTTTTCCAAACAATTTTTCCATTCAAAGCTGATGAAAACAGGCTGTCAGCACTCCTAGTAGAAACACCCTGCTCATGGCAAGAGTCGCTGTCTGGACTAGTGGTCTCCCTGGAGAAAGTCCAAGTGGGAACGCAGCCTCAAAACTCCATTCCTGGAGTTGATTAGGTCTGGGAGAAAGGTGGCCACTCTTTCAAGAAAATGATGATGCTCTTTCCCTCTGAGGGACTTAGGGGACAGCACAGAGTGGGTTTTGTCAGCCTGGAGGCTGGACTGGCACCAGCCAACCCAAAAATGAGGAGGGGGACAATGGCAGCCCGGAGTGCTGGGGGAAAGGAACTATTTTCTCTGTACAAAGCATGGATTGCCTTCCAGCTGTTGATGCTAGCTGCTTTTACCTGGTGAGCTCTCCATCATCTTTTCCCTTCCTACCTTCCAGGAGGAAAAATGTCTCTGAGATGCAGGTGCAGGGCTGGTAAGGCTTCCCAGACTTAGGAAGACAAGCATAACCCTTCTCTGGTCCAGCCCATAAAGAGTCCTGAAGCATCTTTTATCTGTGCCTCCAAAGTTTGTCCTTAGGAGCTGAGTTCACTGTGACAGCACTAAAAGGCAAAGCTTAACTACATCACAAAACAGGAGGGAAAGGAGGACAGTCTGTATGTTGAGTTATGAGAGTCTGGCAGTTTCTTTTTAGAGTCTTTATTAGGATATTGTCCAAAGTGTCCTCCACTGTTTATGACACACCATAAATACCATCTGTCTCCCCATGCCTCCCGAAACAGTGAGCTGTTCTTTGTTGCAATGTTGCTTGCAGGTCATCTTGATAACCTGCCCCACAGGAGGAAGTGACAAAAATAGATCTCCCTGCTTAAAAAAAAATCTCTTTATTTGCACTAAGCACCGATATTTTGCCTCTATTGATGTAATCAAACACCACGCTGACAGCATGTGAAGTCTAAAATAAAGACTCCCTTAATCTGGAAATCAGCACCTGGAAGTGTACAATCAAGGATAGCTGAAGTGGGGAGAGAGCAAAACTTGTATCCAATATACTGAGGCACTATTCAAGACACACAGCTTTGCTGAGGGCCAGGGACACTGGTAGAAGATTGCTCTACACAAAGATATTAACAGAGTTTTTTCCTGGCTGCACTCCTTTTTCTCTTCTGGGCTTATACTGTAGGTGGATTTTGAGGTCTTTTGTTGGATCTCTGTTGCTCCACAGAGGCTGCTGTATCTCCAGAAATGTCAAAAACACTTGCAGTCTGTGCTTAGATTAATTAGACACTGTACAAGGAGCTCTGTGTGAACTTCGTAAGCAAGACACAGCCACAGAGGTGTTTACAATAGTCTTAAAGTTTCTGAGGAACTATTAAGCATGAACTCAAAAAATTTTGAACCTCATTGCTTTTTTCAGTCTCTTATTGTCAGCAGGGTGTGCTTCTTCATACATAGCTTGCAAGCATAACTTTTATTCTAAGGTTTTATTTATATAGACAGGAAAAACTAGGCAGAGAAATTCATAGATAACAGCTGCTCGTATCTAGAAGTAACACAGCCAGGCCAAAAAGAAGAGGCAAATACTCATGCAGAAGTCTGACTTATGCCTAAAGCAACCAAATTTTAGTTGATGGTACAACCTCTAGCACAGGAAATATTTTTCTGAGGATAAGGTGCTTTTTAGTAGCTTTTACACTGAAACAGAGTTGAATTAATGGAAATCCTCAAGTCTCAGTGTTGCAGAACTAAACAGCTAGAGATGTCTCTTCCAACTTTATAACTGGTAAATTAAAGACCCTCTGAGAACAGCATCTACCTGGGATCATATGGAAGGTCAGTGGTAGACAGCTTAAGTATCCAGCTAAAGGAGATCATCTCTTTAATGTTAACTAATCCCAGTGGACAGCTGACAAATTAGGCTATTTAAAGAACTATTTACTGTCATTATTCCAAATTGAAGAACAAATTGTTTTGAAAAAATCAGAATTGCTTCACATCTGATCAGAGCTGAGGAAAAAGACAGAAAAGGTCAGGTGGCATATTGCAAACCAGTTTCCCTTCTCTGAAACTGTCTAATCAACTAGGCTTAACTACAGAACACAGCCCCCTCTGAGCCAAGACTGCTGCACAGAAAAATCTGTGGGCAATTTGGATACAACAAAAAATAACATATCACAGAAATCCCTGATGTCCCCATATTGTTTGCATGGGGACTAAGTTGTCCCATATACATGAGTCTTTGTTTAGATTGTCTGCTGCCATCTTCAAGAGAAGATTTTGGTGGAAGGGGAGAATGAACTAACATTCTTTAAACCATTCCTCAGTCTCTTAGCTTCATGTCACAGTAAGTAATGAGTTTGGTACTACATCATGGCAATGTTATGACAGAAAGCAAAGCCCTTCTGACCTCAAATTAATCCTGTCTTCTCCAAGAGCTTTGCTTCAGGCTTCACTAGGGACATGTGCGTGTAACTTTAGATGATATCTGAAGGCATTTCAGATGCTAGCCAAAAATGTGCTTTATATTTATGCTGGATTTTGTTGTCTCTTTCCATCCAAAATAATTTTGGGGAAGGTGGGGTGAACTCAGGTGGGAAATCTCTTGACATCCCCTGATTCCCATAGTAACAAATTTAAAAATAATTATCAAAAATGTCACTACTGCGTGACCTGCATCTGCTGATATGCAGTGAGCTGTGATTATGATTTTGTAGACTCTTAAACTAGAGGCAGAAAGTCAAGACAATCACACATTGCAGGAAAGAGCTGGCTATCTCAGCTCAAACTCAGAATAACAAGAGGGTTTATTAATCTAGATCATAGAAATTAGAAATGAAAGAAGCCTGTGGGGTATTTAGACCAAGCACATGTTGTATTGACGTCTATGGAAAAGTTCCCATGCTGATTCATGGAAGAAAAATGTCCTGTTCCCTGTTGGTCTACAAAATATCTTCAGACCACTCAGTATTAGCCATTTTTTGTCAATCAGCCTTCTCTTCCATGTATATTGTTTCTGTCCCTCTCAGAATGCCTGAGATATTTGTCCATTACCTGACCAGTGAATAGTTGATGCGTGGTTTATTTTAATTTTTGTTCCACCTGCTTTCAACTAGAATGAATGAAGGTAGAAGAAGCAGGATGCTCCAGAGTTTCTTTGCATACTACAAGACAACTCATGCATTCACTGGGGGAGAAGGGGATGCATGAAGAAGTTCTGGCCTTTGGGGTCTGCAAAAAACTATTTAGATTGGAGAAAACCTTTGAACCTTTAGTGTCACATGGGAGCCCTTAAAAGTGTCTGTTTAGTAGTTCTGGTCAAGTGTGTTTCTGTAATGATAGTGAGGGAGCAGTAGATGGAAATACAAGAAGTCATAAGACAATTATGAAGTTACCATTTCTTTTCTTGCATACAGATGAACAGAAAAGGAGAGATTTGAGTCCCATGGTAGTAAGCACAGGGTTAGCAAAATCCCCTGAAACTTCAGGAATTGAGACAAGTCTCAGTTCCCCTGTCCCCGGGGAACCTCTAGCTACCATGATCTTGGCTGCTTTCAGATTCCTCTTGTAAGCATAAGGAGAGAAGCAAAAATTTCAACAAGGGGCAATTGTTTGCCTGTTTCCTCCCCCACTTTTATGTGAGTCTGTTTCATATGTCCTCTTGCTGCTTCTTGGAACAGTTGAATTCTTGAGCTTTTCAAAATGTTGCTATGTTGGATGGCTTGGCCTTAAGTGTCTGGTCCTGCCCATGCAAGGGTCCAGCTCCGTCTCACCTCAGGCATATAAATTAGGATCCTGCTAGCTTTCAGCTCCCTCTACAGTTATCAGAAAGAGAAACCATCTGAGGGTTACACAGGTCACCTGAGGCACAGCCAGAAGGCCCTGGTCTCTCTCCATTGACTGAATGGGGAGCTCATCTTCTCTGTGCTCTTAGCCGAAGCAGTTCAGTTACCAGCTGTAACTTAGGGAAATCACGACGTAACGGGTGTGAGTAGGGAGTAACTGAGAGAGGAAGTACTTCTGTCAAAGCAATGATACTCACCAAAGAGACTGGAAAAGGATTTTGTAATCCTGCTTAGGGCTCAACAATAGGGAGCACATTTCCAGTTATTTTTATTTCCTTCCCGCAAGATGGGTGGTAGAAATAGGAGCCACCTGAGAACACACAGAAAGGAAATAGGTAATGGGGAAAAGTAGCAGGGGATGATTCTCAGCTTCGGAGTAGTTTCTGGGGCTCTGAGTTAACCCAACAATGAGAGCACGAAGGGCAAGCAGCAACTCATGTTCATATGTTTTTCACAAAATGTTACAACCTCTGCCAGTGCAGCAGAATTTCCCTCTCCTCTGAGAGGCTGCTGATCAAGCAACCAGGTTGCCTCTACCATTAACATTGCATTCTTGCATCTTTATCCTCTCCTTAAACATCCCACCAAATGGGCAAGTGCTTTAGTGCAAGGTAGACAAGGAACTTCTGGAACACTTAGAGATGCTGTTTTATGAGGGGAAATGAAGAAGTAAGGTTTAGAACTTGCAACCATTCACCTATAATTTTATCATCAGAATTAATCTTGTTTCCTGGCTCCTGCTTGTGTATTGCTTTCCTTAACCCCCTCAGCAAATCCTACAGATTATAGTGTTTCCCACCTAGAACCAGTTTGTACTACTGTTGTTTTCCATTAGACAGCCATCAAGTGACTGTTTCAATAGCAACAGTTCCCTTGAGTCCATGAAGACTGATAATCAGAAATATTACACATTTATGACTTCTGATGACTTGAAAATGAACAATGTTCTCAGCAAAAGCCATCTTAGTCTCTTATATTTGGGCATTTCCTTTGCTTCTTTTACAGGGCTAGTCCTTTTACATGGGCAGATCATGCAGTGGAATGCAATTGGGCTTAGTTTGGGATTTTATTCCCCAAAAAATTTTGTGGTTTAGCATTCAGAAGACTGGTTAAACAGATTCTCCTCCACTACTCCATTCAGATACCTTCCTGAGGTATCTTTTCCCTGTGTCAACAAAAAGGCATGACATGAACCAAGCAACAGGGACACAGCCAGCTAACTGAAGGAAGGTAAGAAATTACTGGGAGATCAGAAGGTGGCAAATTTGGGGTGAAATTGCACCCTCTACGCCTCCCAGAAAAAAAAGTCTTTCTGAAGCCATTAGAGGGCATTTCTCCAGGCTGTGGAACAAGGAGCTCTGCTATCTCCCAAGGAGGAGGGATTTGCTCTCCAGCCGTTTTTGAGTGGCTTTTTGCATGTGGTTATAATGGAGGATTTGAATCTGTGGCACTTGTCAACCTCACATCTTCCTTCAGGAATTAAACACGCTAAAAAGTATTAATTTAATTTGCCTGGTACATTGTTGATCCAAGAGCTTGCTGGCAGCCCACTTCGCTGTCTCTGACGTTTCTGTGGTTAAAAGTAACAACCAACAGCAGTCACTGGGAAGCAGGTCTCTCAGTACCCCAAGAGCAGGATTTTGTTAAGGAGTGCCATGGCTAAATACATGGGTGTCTTTCACCTCCTTTTTATTTGAAACAGAACAGTCAAGAGAAACAGCCAGGGAGCTAATCACCACCACAGCCTATTGGGAAGATAGGAATAATTATTTAAACCAGTCTTGAATTACTCGTTGGCATGCATCTAATTAACAAATTCCGTTTATTCCTGTAACTATTGTGCAACAATTAGTGGGTGTTAAATTGAGCTCTTCTGCCTGCAATTTCAATGGTGTAATTTTGCCAAGATATCTTTGTTTTGCCTGCAATGCCTGGTGCCACTGAGAATAGCCTGGAGGTGGTCAGAGAATTTCTAATAAATTTACTTTTGCTGAAAAGTACCATTCCCTCAAAGCCTGGGGCATTTTTGAGTGGAGGACAAAGTGATTTCAAGCAAGTTTTTTCTCTGGCTAGGTTCTGGGACTCTGAAACCTGTTGGTCATTTCAGACAAGAGAGGATGAGACATCTGAATAAAAGCACAGAGATGAAAACAGATGACAGTGTCATGATTCACATGCATGTTGAGTTTTAAAATAAGAAAAGAAAAGAAAAAAGAAAAGAAAAAAGAAAAGGAAAAGAAAAGGAAAAGAAAAAAGAAAAGAAAAAAGAAAAAAGAAAAGGAAAAGAAAAGGAAAAGGAAAAGAAAAGGAAAAGGAAAAGGAAAAGGAAAAGGAAGGGAAGGGAAGGGAAGGGAAGGGAAGGGAAGGGAAGGGACGGGAAGGGAAGGGAAGGGAAGGGCA
>JBCJKH010079191.1:0-12017 GCA_039877255.1 Loriculus beryllinus
TCCCACAGGTTGAGATAAGAACAGTTTAGTAACTAAGGTATAACACAAATCACTACTGCTACCACCAATAATAATAAAGGAAATAACAAGGGAAGAGAATACAGCACCTCACCACCCACCAACAGATAACGCATGACACCTCACCCGACCGAGCACCAACCGATACCTCCTGCAACCCCCCAGAGAGCTCTAGCCCTTCCAGGTAACTCTCAGTTACATCCTGGGCATGACGTGCTGTGGTATGGAATACCTCTTTGGTCAGTTTAGGTCAGGTGTCCTATCCCTGCTTCCTCCCAGCCTAAAGTCGAAACACAGCTGCATCAGCTACTATGAAGAAGAAAAAATGACTGCTACTGCTAAACCCAGGACACTTATCTTATGGGGAACAGTTTATTCCTTAAGTTTTTGCTGGTAGGGGAAATTAAGAAGCCACAGTCTGAATACATTTCAGGTGTTCAGGATGGAATTGAGGTCACTGAAGTGTGGAAATTCAGAAATTCATGTATCAGGAGGCTATGGTGGGATGAGCAGCTACTAGTGAACCAGACAGCATCCTTAGCAGCACATGGCTGGAGAGAACTGTGTTTTAAACCCCAAAAATACTGTTAGCTTCAGTCTTATCCCTGCACATCTGAAACAGGTTAGTTTGCAGCAGTCATAGGATTATTGACCAAAATCAAGCAGTCTTTTTAAGTTCTTTTGAGGGTTTTATGAGGTTTTGTCATGTTCCTTTTATGAGGAAATGTGATGAAGAAGAAGTTTCTAAATTTGGATTGATAATTTTTATTCTGCTTCCAACAATATTTCAGCATCCATCAAGAAAAACAGTAGGTAATGTAGTCCAAGTTAGTAATTTGCTGATGAGCTGATGATGGGACCAGTGCCATATATATTTCCAAAGTGACAGTGATCATATCTCATGGATGACTAACAAAAAAAGTCAGAGCCAAAATAATTTACAAGAGCAGAAAATTTACTTGTTTCATTTCCCCTAATGTTACTCTTATTGTTGAATTCATTTGCAACTAAATTAATGTAAGGAAATTACCTATATGATAGACATCTTGTTCTTTAACTCTGTAAGAGATAGCACATTACCTCAAGCTAGACCTCTGAGCTCTTTTAGAAATTTTTCCTGTTCATAATTAGCTTAGCTAAAGCATTTACAGTAAGAATGTAATTGAGCTAAACAATGAATAGATGTCCCATATTAATTGTTCTCTGTCTACAGAGTATTTCATCTTGAGAAACACCAGGATGAGTGAAATGGATAGATTATACTGCTGAGTTTTTAAGAACTTATTATCCCCACATTATGATATCTTATTTTCATTTAGCTATTAAAATGTTTTAAGAAAGGTGGTATTGATATCCCTCTTCTATTGATGAAAACCAAGGCGTTAGCATAGAACTTGTAAAGAAACCATTTGGAATATATTAGTAAGAGAAAATACATAATTTTGCGTTACAAGATCTTTCAGGATAAATCTTATGTGTAAATGGAAAGAGGAATTGTCTCACTGGACCATTTGTCAGTAAAATGCTGATGATAGTAACTGCGTTCACTACTTAAGTGAAGATATTTTCAAAAGGAAGAATACACATAGACTATAATCCGTCTAGCATCTTGTAGACTGCATTCTCAGCCAAAGAAATGTCATCCCTCTCACTTGTCCAGTGCAATTTCTTACATTTCTTCTATCTTAATCATCTCAAACTTCAACACATGTGAGCTTACGCTTGGCAGCTGCCAAATTCTTAGACATTAATTTACAAGGATTCGGTGATGATTTTTTTTTTACTTTCCTCAACAATACTTTTAAAATCATAAATGCCATACAATTATAGAATCATTTAGGTTGGAAAAGACCCTTAATATCATCAAGTCCAACCATAAACATAACACTGACAATTCCATAACTAAACCATCACAATTTCTAAGGAAAAGAATTGGCAAAAATGTGCCAAAAATGGATTTATTTTTCACTGTGTAAATATCATGAAGAAATATAAAGTTATAACTGCAGAGACATGAAATATTGGTCAGCACTGGATTGCACTAGCAAAAGCAAACCTGCAAATGCCTGTATGGATGTATATGTGAATATATAGTTAAATACAGATGCAAGTGAAATTGGTTTCAATTTACTTTAAATGTCTTCATCTGAGTTTGTCATCTAGATTATAGTCAGTAGAGAAAAATAGAGAATAATTTCTGTGAGCCTTCAAGCCTATTCCAAAGCACAACAACCAGTAAACAAATTCCTGGCTACTACACTTTTGTGCAAGAGTTTTATTGGATAGTAAAGAAGAAAAGAGAACATCTGAAACTTTTTATATGTTGCTTCTGATTACATGGAAAATATGGTGATCCTTATCTCTGTGCAATGAATTAAAAAGACAAACTTCAGTGACTGAGTATCATAAGTAAATATTTTCACAGTCCTAGGCAATACAGCTGTGGCACAGATAGGATCAGCAGGCACATGAAGACCAAATAAGTCAGCAAAATAAACTTTTCTACTTAATTTAATTTTTACTTTTATTAGGTATTTTTGAAAATGTATAGAAAAGATCTTATAAAAGGAAGGAAAACATTTATTCAGGGTACCGTTTGTTCATCATACACTAATTATATTATCAGTACTTATATATATCTCACAGGAAGTAAGATTCAGCCTCCTGTAATAATGATGGAAGCATTATTTTCTCTGCTGCTAGGTAATCAAAGGATGACAGACCTTTCCACCATTAAATTATTTTAAGTAATATTTTAGACTAATGGGAGTAATATAGAGTAATTTCCACCTCCCAAAAATCTTTTAATTGAAAAGCTCTGAGAATTTTATCATATTAGTATCTGAAAACTCAGTCAAGAGTAATTTCCCAAGGCAGAGCAGGGTCTGAGAAAATTACTTCATTTGCTGAAATTAAACTTGAGTTAGTACACACTGTTAAAGTGTTTGCCAGAGCTAAGGTTGATAACTGACTGTCTGGCACAGTACCTTCAATTTAACGTCTTTGTCATCCTGTGTCACACATGAGCAGCTGACTATGCATATACTCCATCCTCAGTGGATCAGATATTGGCGAAAGCAGGGATAGGAAGCGGCATGGTGGAGAGGACCATCTCATAACAGTATCAAACATTGATGTATTGGTTTTGTATAGCAAGGTTTTAGTAGCAGGGGGCACTACAGAGGTAGCTTCTGTGAAAAGCTGCCAGAAACTTCCCCATGTCCAAAAAGACAATGTCAATCAGCTCCAAGACGGACCCGCTGCTGGTCAAGGTTGAGCCAATTGGCAATGGTGGTAGTGCCTCTGGAATAATGTATTTAAGAAGGGGGAAAAGCTGCTGCACAATAGTAGCTGGGAGAGAGGAGTGAGAATATGTGAGAGGGGCAACCCTGCAGACACCAAGCACCAAGGTCAGTGAAGAAGGAGGGCAGGATGTACTCCAGGTGCTGGAGCAGAAATTCCTCAGCATGGACTGTGAGCCCATAGTGAGGCAGGCCATGCCCCTGCAGCCCTGGAGGATCTTTGCTCCAAAGTGGAGAAAATATTCACTTGCAGCCCCTAGAGGACCCCACAATGGAGGAGGGGAATACCTGAAGGAGGCTGTGACCCTGTGGGAAGCCCGTGCTGGAGCAGGCTTCTGTCAGGACCCGTAGGCCCATGGAGAAAGGAGCCTGTACTGGAGCAGGTTTGCTGCAGGACTGATGAGCTTGCAGGGGATCCAAGTTGTTGCAGCCTCTTCCTGAAGGACTGCACTAAATGGAAGGGACCCATGCTAGAGCAGTTCATGAAGAACTGCAGCCTGTGGGAAGGACTTGTCTTGGAGCAGTTCATGGAGAACTGTCTCCCATGGGAGGGACTCCACACTAGAGTGAGGAAAATGTGTGAGGAATCATAGAATAGTTAGGATTGGAAAAGACCTTAAGATCATCTAGTTCTGGGAGTCCTCTCCTGAGGAGGAAAGAGAGGCAGAAACACGTTATAAACTGACCACATCCTCCATTCCCCTTCCTCCTGTGCTGTTGGAAGGGAGGAAGTATAGAAAGTTAAGCCCAGGAAGAAGGGAGGGGTGAGGGGGAGGTGTTTTTAAGATTTGGTTTTATTTCTTGTTTCCCTAAGCTGATTTGATTGGTTATAAATTAAAATAATTTCCCTGCGTTGAGTCTGTTCTGCCTGTGATGGTAACTGATGAATGACCTCCCCCTGCCCTTATACCAACCCAAGAGCCTTTTGTCACATTTCCTCTCCCCTGTTGAGGGAGAGTAATAGAATGATTTTGGTGAGCACATGGTATCTAGCCAGTGTCAATTCACCACAAGTAGGCAGAAGCTGTGGAGTGCTGTCTAGAAGGTCTTTCAAGCCTGTAGCCTGACACAGCCATACTAGGACCTTCATTGCTTCATGCCACAGTCTTTTTGCTTGCCCTGTGATCTGCTTGCAGTCATTCAATGGTCTGGAGAGGCACTAAGTATGGAAGATGAGTTAGCTGAATAATTTCCATGTTCATTAAATAAGATTTGACCTCATAGTGAAATTCTGGCATACTTTTGTTCTAAATTTCAAACTCCAAATTCTTGTTCAGCTTCTATCTCTATTCACTCCCAGGCTGATAAATAAAAATCTCTAATGTCAGCATTTAAAAGCTGCATGCTCAAATCTTAAGTGTTTTCTTTTCCTGTTACTCCTATGCCATATAAAAACAAATAGAGAAGGCAGTCTAGCAAAACATGCACCTGTCAGAGTTCAGCTCCCCTTGTATCTTATTATCCAAATTTGTTTCCTGTCTGTTCCAAGAAGCCACTGAATCTTTCATTCTTCCATCACAGGAGACTATTCATGAAATAATTCCCACAGTTACTTCCACTCCGATCTGCCCTTTCACCTTGAACAATGTGACTTTTAGCCTAAAGGAACCACTCACATCTAACCACATCCCCAGAGTACTGATATGTGAACTGTTAGCTCTGCAGAGTTCTTTTCAGCTATTAGATGTGAAGACGGCTTTTGCAAATACAGAGGCTGAGGTGGCTGGTGTTCACCATGGTCATGCAAGAATAAGTCATTTCTGGGTGATTTGTGGAAAATACGTCATGTAAGTAGAAAAGCTATCAAAATAGAGCAATTCAGTCTGTAAATTCCAATATCCTCTCTCTGCAAGTCGCTACTACCACACACTGTAGGGGAAAGGCTAAGAACCAAAGACAAAGAGCAGGCTTTCCTCAGAAGAAATGCGTTTTTACACTCTCACTCTTGGGTGACTGCTTATGGTCAGAATCAGTGAAATTCTGTCTTTGTCACAATAATAATGAAAAGAAAAGAACAGCCTATGTTTAATTTTATGGATGGTCCCCTGGCTCACATAAATGTCTGATTCACTTAAAGTCAGCTACATTCTCAACCTAACTTACATGTTGTGCCATTTTTCCTTTAGAAATGAATTCCAGAGGTTAATTATGTATTGTAAAGAATTCTATCATTTTTCAGTTTAGCTGAATGTTGTTTTTCCCACTCTACTACCCTAAGCTTTCCTCCTTTTCACTGTTTCATACTCCTCTATCATATTTCTCTAACTTCATTTTTCTTTTCTCCAGCATAAGTCCCCATGTTAGTTCTTGTTTTTATGGAAAGCCACAAAAAGTAGAAAGACTCTAAAGGCTGTTTATTCACTAATTCTGGAGATATGGATACAAAATAAATTTTTGGTCAATACAATCTTATAAAGTTTAGTGTAATGAAAATTAAAGCACACCCAGGCTGTGAAACTACCAACATGAGATCCATTCCAATAATTACAACAGCCCTGACAAAAGCCCTGAAATCAAATTTCTTGGATGAATAAATTCAGATAGTCTTATGAGAAGATGATTACGCACAATGAAGTGATCACAGGTACATCTGGCAGAATCCCTAATGAGTATTGCATTCCCGTCTACTAAGTACCAAACTCATTTTTACTGTTCAGTGTTGCTACTTAGATTTTAGAATATGGTCACTGTGTGCCATGTGAAAGTATCTAATTGAAGTGTTTCCAGAATCAAGGTAAAATTTATGTTATATAATAATACCTGTTACTTTTTGGCAAGATCCAAATATATTAATATTTGCATACATTAGGTTTGCAAAAGTATAGAGTAAAATCCTGATTCCATTTCTGTGAGAACACTATACAAGCCATTTTAAATATTTTTATTTATTATTTTTTAGGTTACAGCAGTATATATTATTATGCATATTTCCTCAATGTTTAAGTAGATCTCGGGTTTTGACACTTAAATGGGGATTAATCATGTTCTATCATATAATTTCCTCTAAAAAAAAAAAAAAAAAGAAAGCAGAAACTGACCCAGATAATCTGGTACAAGGAAGAAGAGGAGTGGGAGACAGAACATAAACAGGATGTAAATGTAAGGACAAAGAAATGTAAAAGAAGCAAACAGCTGTCTTTCTTTCTGTGTCAAACATGCAAAACAATGATTACCTGGAAGTTCTAGGGCTGGTTATAGAAATAGCACTAGGTGATAGTTCCAAAGCCCTGAAAGACATAAAGATTTCTCTCTTGCCATAACTATCTTTCTCAAGCTTATATTTCTCAGAAGTAGTATTTAGGTAATTAAATGCCTAAGAATGGAAGTCTTGATTGATGTAATTATATATGTTATCATCACAGTGAATATTTAATACATGCTTTTAGTTCTACATTGTCAATACCCTTTTAATGTTCACTGGAAAAAAGAAGTTCAGGTTAGATTTTAACCAATATTCTGAATATTGATTAATTTGTTAATGGTTGGTTGGTTATTTGGCAATAGGTATTCTGAGACCCTGTCATGTGCAGCTCCCAATTCTGCTGTCTACTCTTCAGTATACTTTCTTCATCTTAGCAGTACCCTCAGAGTATGTCATTGAAAACAACAGATATTAGTCTCTCCATAACTGCACTGGCTGATAAACCAAAAATATTGTGAAAGCATAGCACACGTTACAATGATTATTATAGCTTATTGCTGGTCTGGTTTTATCATTTTCTCCTTTACATTTTAGGCTTAAATTAATATTTGTTCCAAAGTCATGCCCATGGAGCAGAATGGAAAAACAGGACTTTTACCAAGGAATAGAACACATTCACACATACTGAATAGGAAAAAATGAAACAACACTGTTATGGTTTTATGAGGTGTAAGCTGTGCCCAATGCAGCTAGACAATGCACAAAGACCTTAAGCTTTAAAATGCTCCATCTTGCAGAAAAGAAATGTATTTTATGTGAGTTTTGTGATGTTCAGTAGAACTGAGCCTCCGAGGAACACGATTTCCTTTATGAAAGAGAAATTTAACTCTCAGAATTTTATGTATAGTATGGTTTAAGAGAACTGAAACCTCTAGATGAGCTCATAAAATCACAGCTGGAAAAGTCTAGAAGTAAAAACAAATAAAGAAAATGTTCCTCAAATATTTTCTCTTCTTAAAAGTTGACTTTTCTGCCCTTACTGCTGTAACAGGAATCACAGAACCTTAAGATCTGTTAAATATATATTGTTTTGTAAAATTTAAAATCACAGAATAAAGCAGATTGGAAAGGATGCCTGAAGGTCGTCTGATCCAAGGTTCTACTCAAAGCAGGACTAAGTTTAATGTTTGATCATATTACTCAGGATCTTGCCCAGTCTTGTATTTTGTCTGTGTACTTCTGAAAGGAGTATAGCTTTGTCTTTTTTATAACAACCCATTAGATAATTGAAGACAGCAGTAAGACTTCACTGACCCTTCTTCAGGCAGAAAAAAAAAGACCCAAACCCCACGACAATTTTCTCAGGCTCTTAAGGCATATTCTCTAACCCTCTTGATAGTTCTCCATTGGGCTCGCTTCAGTTTGTGAGGGTCTTTTCTATATTGAGGAGCCTAAATTTTGATGCAGCACTCACAGTGTGGTTTCAAGTGCCAAAAAGATTGGGATTATCATTTCTCTCAGTTTACAGGCTACGATTTTAGTAATGCTGCTCAATATGCAGTTAGCCTTCATAACCGCAAGAGCGCACTGCTAACTCATGATCAACTTGCTGGCCACCAGGATTTCCAAGACCTTTCCCTCAAAGCTGCTTTCAAGCCAGTTAGGCCTGTTCTTTACGACGAGTTATTCCACACCCATTTTGTTAAATTTAATGAGGTCTCTGTTAGTTCATTTTTTTCCAGCACATCGAAATCCCTTTTGGATGGTCACCTTTCCCTTCAAAGTATCAAGTATTGCTCCCAGTTTAGTGTCATCCACAAACTTAATGAAGGTACTTTTCATCTAGTCATCCAGGGTCTTAAAGAAATACATTAAATAGCACCAGCTTATTCCTATCCTGTGAAGAACAACTCTAGTCACATAAGCCAGATGCCTTGAATGCACTCTACTGTCCAATCATTGTCCTACTAACTGGGTGCATCAAAATATATTTTTATACTGTTTCAGTCCAGAGTTTTCATCCATACCGACATTTTGCCAGGCTTGCTTGCTTTCCTGCACATTAGAATGTGCCCTGAAGAGATGATCCCTGAGGATCATCCAACTCTGCTGAACCTTTTTGTTCTTCAGGGCTACCTTCCACAGGAGTCTGCCAAGCATTTCTATGAAAAAGCCTAGGTCAGCTCTCTTGAAGATCAGGGTTGCAATGCTGATATTCACCTTCACAGAATCACTGACTGTTTGAGGTTTGCAGAGATGTCTTGAGTCAAGTCTAACCTCCCTTGCCGAAGCAGGGTCAGCTAGGTCAGGTTACCCAGAACTCTGTCTAGTCCTCACCCCTGTCTCCTAGTATCTTCAGTTCTACCATCATATTCATAGCGGAGGCTTCTGTCACTCTCCACATCCCTAACTAGATTTAAGTTGTTTATATATAGCAGGTCTTGCAGAACACTTCCCTAGGCTGGCTTCCCAAACTCCAGTGAGTACCAGGGTCTTCAATCATGAAGCTACTTCCTCTATAATCCATAAAGAAGACTTCATCTGTTTCCTCCTCTTGTGAAGTCCTCTGCAGGGGACACTCATCACAGTTTCCCTTTCGTTGGCTTCTGTTCTTTAACCTGTCAGGTTTTAACTATCTTATCACTCATCCCAGAGCAAAACTCCACATAGTTACAGAGAGCAAATCTCCATCTTGTCTTCCTGGCCTGCCTTTCCTAAAAACCCCCTACTTAACAGCATGTCTCTATATCTCCATGATCCCAAAGAGATTAGACTTTAGTGCATAAGGACTTCTGACTTTTCCTGCTTGTTTCCCATGCTGCATGTGCTCATGCACATGTACTTGGGACTTGCACCCAGATACACATCTTTGTTTGGCGAAGTGTGGTATCTTCCCACATCATGCTGTTCCTGAGAGCATTCTGTCCTATGTTCTATGCCATTCTTTCACTTTTCCTTGTACTTCATGCTCTCCCCCTCTGCATCTCAATTTAAGTCCAGCCTCCATCATACTGTGAATCTATTCCCCAAAAAAATCAATAATATAAGAATAACCTCAGACCATCTGTCCTTCCATGTAATATGGATTTATTTATTTATTAATTTTTGTCCCTGCAAGGTCTGTACAAAGATCTTTCCATGTCCAGTCTGTCCTCCCTGATGTTACATCTACTCACCTTCTCCCGCAGCTCCTTCAAGTGACAGCCCCATGTCTTTCCTGGGGTGTACAGCCCACACATGTCAGCCCTGGAGCAAGAGAAACCACATACATCCCTGACAACCTAATACCCTGAACAAGCTTATCTTTTGTTAGGAGTTGAGTCTTGCTCAAAGCCATGTCATAGTGAAGGTCACTGCAGGTTCTGTTAGGAAGCGCATACCCTGATACAACTTTGCTGTTGTAGCAGCAACTCCAGCAGTCACACACAGTTCCTTGTACAGTGCCCCTGGGTGTCCAGCATGTCTTATCCTGCACCAGCTGGTGAGTGTTGATTAATAAGTCCTGTTTGCATGCTCCTCTTCTATAAGATTGGTTCTGATTGGTTTTGGTAATTAACTTAGACTCTGTGATTCTTACAAATACAAAACCTTAAGAGAAAGGGCAAGCAAGAAGAAGGACCTCTCTGTAACTCAGTGACACATGGTTCATTCTGAACCCACTTTGAAGAACTGCATATATTTTTTTCCATTTAAGAGTCTTGAGATAATATGTATAAATAGCATGTAGGAGACATGAAATCTCAGTATTTCTTTCTTGGGAAAACTTCTTGACTACAAAGTTTGATTCCCTTTTATTTAACATGTCCCAGCCTCATGAAGCTTTCTCAACTACAGTAAGGCTCCTTAGTAAGATACCTCTCCTTTTGCAGAGTATAGTCAACCATAGCTGTGCCAGAGTAGTGTTCGGGATTCTAAAGAATATGAAATTCCAGTGTTCAGTCACTCTCAGGCTGAGAATAACTAGAATTCATTTTCTGATGTATAATTTGATTCTTGATAATTAAGTTGCGGTTCTAACCTAACCTAACCACGACACCACTATCACCTTGAGATGAACTCAAATTGAGGGGCCTTTGATGGGTTCTTAAAAATTAAATAATATTTGACGGGGGTGGTATTTGCTGAGAAATAAGTTGGAAAGTCCACCTTATCCTTACTTTACAAACATCTGAACATAGTTCTATTAGTTCATTCCTTAAATTTCTTATAATCTCAAAGAGGTCATGATACATTCTTTTGCTTTGAACAGGTGGTTTCTGATATCTAGTATAATGTTGAAATAGGTCACATGCCAGATTTAGAAAGTGTTATTATTAAAAATTATGTGAATTTTATTTTCTTTCCCATCAAAATATTTTGATTTTGCTGTTTTGAAATTTTAAAGGATAGATTCACACCCCACACCCCCCCTTGTTTTTCTAAGAGTTTCAATGGAATGTTAAAAAATGGCAGCTACATAAATTACAGTTTTCAGCAACACAGAGCATCATTTTATCTTGTCAGAAATTGGCACTCAATGTCCAAGATATGTTACTGCAAATAAAATCATGCAAGTGCTATTCATTGATCTTGACTGTGAAGTAATTTGGACTAGATGACTCGATGCTCATCAAAATCCTCTGTGAATGTAAATTAGCCTGATTATTATTATTAAATAGCAGATTTAAAATAAACAAAAGGAAGTGCAATACATGATGAAACTATGGAATTCTTTTCCATAGGATATTTTAAATACAAAATAATAGACTTAAAAAGCATTACAAATATTCATGGAAAAAAAATCCATCAAGTCCAGTTAAACACAAAGATATAGTCTATAGTTCAGAAAATATTAAACCTGCAGATTTCTGGAAGGATTTATCTGGGGAAGTATTACTAGGGCATTACACTGAATGTATCCACTGTATTTTTTTTTTTCTAAGATGGAATACTGGACTAGATAAATCTTTTGGACAATATAATATGGCTGTATTCCTGTAAGTTTGTTGTCAACATAAACTCTCCTTGGTTTATACTGACTGAAAAGTCATGCTTCCTAATTTATCATTTCATCAACATTCCTCTACTCCAGTCTAACGTGCATAAGTTCCAAAATGCAGGAAACAACTCCGACTAAGACATTTTAAAAACACTTTTGAAAGCATGTGAATGCACTGACTTGAACTAAACCAGATCTCATTTCATGTATACCTCATCTTAGGTCACTGATAATGAAGTACCTTTGTGACAAGCATGCCTCTGAACTACTGCTTACAATGTATGTGAATGTGACATAAACTACATATGTCCTAGTTTGAATCATTTAAACTAATCTCACTTCACTTCTAACACACAAGGCTTACCTTGCACAGCTTTATGATTCAATTTCTGGCATTACATTTATACAGCTACAGGCCATGCAATATGCTAAATCCTTTTTAATCCTCTAACAAATTACTATTTCAACTAGGAAGCACAGTAATGAAATTATAATATTAACATTCATCCTTGAGCTGAAATAGACTTGTTTCCCAAGAAACCAAAACAGCATTTGCCCTCTACTCTGAACCCAGGCC
>JBCJKH010079192.1:0-35076 GCA_039877255.1 Loriculus beryllinus
CAAATTGATGTCTCTCCAATTTAGAGACAAGGATGTCGTGTGGGACAGTGTCAAACACTTTGCACAAGTCCAGGTAGGTGATGTCAACTGCTTTACCCCTGTCCATCAGTTCCGTGATCACTTGATTTTGTGTTTGTAAGTCTTCTGTTTTTGGAGGAGGGATCCACAGTAAATACGGTATGTTTTTGTAAAGGAAAGCATCTTTTAGTTTAATGAGTGTGAGCAAGGCATGATATCACGGAGTTTTGAAAGAATGATAGATCTTCACATATAGATCTGGCATATTCCTTTGTCCTTCTACACTATAAAAGCTTAACTGCTCATGAGACTCATGCTCAGGCAGTAGGATAACCAGTATCTGGCCTTTATAGAGAGAATTTTTCATTCATTTTTATCCTTTTGATATACAAGCTTCTGAGCATGGCAAACATGCTTTGTGGCATCACTAGCTGAGTGGGAGCAAGTTATTCGTGTTTGGTAACTCTAGAGTCTCTTAACCCTTAAAACCTTGTCAGCTTATTTTATATAGAGTTTACATAGATGAGGCCCTTAGTGACATGGTTTATGGTGGACTTGGCAGTCCTTGGGGAAAGGTTGGACTTGATAATCTTAAAGGGCTTTTCCAGTGTAGCTGATTCTGTGATTCTACATCAGATCTCAGCCTGCGACTGTTAATTTAAGCAGACTTATACACATATGGAGTCAGAAACTTGACTGCTGGTGAAACTTGTCACTGTTATATCATTATGGACTGGAGTATGCATTGCTGCTTCTTGTTTGAAGGCATGAAAAAGTGAAGCTGTGATCCAGTCTGCCTAAATTCTGCCTACAACGGAACTGGAATGCTTTAAACCCTGCAGAATCCTTGACACTGACTCAGCTTGCTTACTTAGCAAGACTATTAAATTCATCAGGCACTGAAATTCATTAGATGCCTTCTATGTAGTCTGAGTGTTCCCTAGGCACTAACAGTTCATCAGTCTGTATGCCCAGAAGAGCCTTTCTTTCTGGAGAATTGAGTGCCGAAAGGTATATTGCAATCTAAGATAAGGCAGGAAGGTACCTGAACCAAGAAATTCTAAATACTAGACTATGTGATGTCTTTGTCTGCCTTCACTTTATATGAGGGCGATACTGGGGAAGAAAGGGATGGTATCTAAATTTCTGCCCCTGGTGATAAGCAATATGACAAGTATGTGGTTTAAGGAGAAGCCTGAAAATAAGTAAGTCTTCTCACAGCTGAATATTTTAACTAATAAGCTGCGCTGCAGCTCTTGCAGCACTTGCTCCCTTTCACTGTGCTGGACATAGTGACATGGTGTCTGAAGAATTCTTGGTAGGCCACTACTAGGCCACTCTCCTGAGACATGACCTCAGCTCTGAAGGTAGCCTGGCATCTAGATCTTCCACTTCTTTACCACATTATTTTTGCCAGTGCAGTTCTAGGAAGTGCCACCACTCTGTGCACTAAGTGAATGGAGACATCAAAAATTTTCCTTGAGCTTTCTATGATCTCAGTGGAAAAGTTGAACCTCTCATTTAACCAGACTGGATTGATATTGTCTGGAAATGCCCGAATTCCACATATTGGTGGGAAAAAAAGGAGAAATAGTTAAGATAGGAAGACTGGATATACTTTTGCAAGTTTTCAAAGGTACCTGAATCTCTCCATTGACTTGTAGAGAAGCTGGGCAAACTCAACTGCCTTCCTTTGCCAAACACGTAAAACTGAGGTAATGCAATATCTAAATTTGAGCAGACTGGATAATACCCTGAAAAACAATGTTCTGTGGCCAGATGGTTGAATGAAAATGGCATGAGTCTCCTGCGGTATGAATATTGCGAATGGCAAAATTTCATGTTACCCTTGCCAAGGAGAAATTTTGTATAATGAACCTTATTGCTGGAGGGAGGAGTCACATGTACAACCTTTTCTCAGACTCTACATGAACTCCTTTATCCAGAAGGCGCAGCAGCCTACTTATTCCTTCTGCCCTGTTTTTAATGTACTGTTCTGGCTGAGCAATACAGCTTGAGAGCAAATTGCATGGGTGGATCCAGATATATTTCTATATTTCACCTCCACTAGTTTATCATGATGTTCACGGATAGAGAGCAACAGATCTGTATTTGAGACATTTTGATGTAGCACACCACCTCCACAAGCCAATGGTTTTGTTTTGAATATTATTCCTAAATAACTGCTAACCTAAGGTATAGAGAAATACTCTTAAAAGCATGAACAGCTTACACACGTAGGGGCTCTGAATATTTAGGAGGGGTTGAAGAAGTAGTAGTTGTGTGTGTTAGGGACATGAGGAAGTGTTATGGTTTTCCCCATTAAGCATCAAATTTATGCTTCCTCTTTTTAAGGAACTGGATAAGTCAATTAAATATGGTGATCCTTCATAGGCTGAGGACAAGCTTGGCCTTTCCTATTCTCAGGTGCCTTGAATGTCAGTGATAGACATTTCTTTTATCTGTAAATTGTTATATGCTGTTAAAAACATTTACCTTTTTTGTCCAGAGTTATCTGAATGGGAGTTGCCCTTCTGCAAAACCAGAAAAATATTTTGACTTTATATACTGTTTCTTCTAACAGTGAGATTCCAACCTATAAGCACATACAAGTAATCTCTTTTTATCCAAGTTGCATATATCAATATTTTTCATTTCTAAGGAAGTTGCAAATTAATAATAATTTACAGTGCACAATAACCTTTAGTACTTAAAAAACTGTTATATAAAGGAGCTTTTTCAATCAGAAAAAAAATATCAAACTACTACTAATCCATACAATATATTTTGTTTTGGGGGTTGATTAATCTAACCTTTGAGAAGGAGCTCCTGTATCTTCTTTGAGGTTTGGCCTTGGCATGACATTGTGGAGAAGCTGTACAAAAACTTTAACTTTTAGAACATCTCACTCCTACTTCTACACTTTTTCCTTTTAATAGCGGGCATTAACTCAAAGATTTTACCACTGTATTTTCAAGACACTTAATGGCTCTGGTGTAAAATATTTGACATGCCTGTTTGCTCCTGACTGTTCATTAAGGTAAGATTTGGCAGGTTGTGTAGTCCAAGACTGAACTTGTCTTAAAGATTTTAACATCTTTTTATGGTGGTGGAATTCACTTCTGATTACTGGTTAAAAAAATAATTTGTGTAGACACTTAAAATTAAAAGGTTTTTCTGCTTTTTTGACTTTTTGTATAAAGTACTGATGATTTTGCTGTGAGCCTTGAAGTAATTCTCTGCGCTATTTCATTTGATCCTTAACCTTTTGATTTATTATATAAACCAAATTGACAGTCAGAGAGGGATAATGTAAAAAGTTCACTGAATAGCCAAGTCACCTATTCTCTGCAAACTTCTCAGATCTGAGCTTTGGTCAAGAGCTTTTCCGATAAAAAAACCCCATCTGATACTGGGGGTGAGGAGGTAGGACAGAGAAGGCAATTTTCTGAATAAACCAGAACTATGTGATATATAATTTAGGCCAGCTTCATAGCCCTTGGTGAGCTTTAAGCTGGCTGCAGAAGGACAGGTGGTGTCATCCTGTTAAAACTGATTTCTGTGTATTGTTTGACCAGGATGAATGCTTCATATGCAGGATTTATTGTTTACAACATTTCATATCTGGGGTCTCTTTTTTTACCTTAATTTGAGAAATCTGACTACCATGTCTAATTCTTCAGAATGCAGATATGCATTCTGAGAACGCATTCCTACCCAGAAACATCTATCTTTCCAATTTGAAATGAAACTATTCTTAAATATTGACTTTACCAACAGTATGGGAATTCTGAGTTCTAAATATCTCTATTGATGATGTTGATCAAATTAATTTATTTTAGGGATGCCATGTCATTGGTTTTAAAAGACCAAATGCTTTCTTGGAAGAAGCAGTTACTGTTCTGTGATAGTCTCAGATATTCATTGTGGGTTTTGGTTGGTTTTTTTTTTTTTTTCCTTTTCTTTATTTAATACAATATAACCATCCTGTGGTAGAACTACAGAGACGGGCTCCAGCTGTGCTACTCAGCTTCTGTAAGCAGAATTAAAATTGCATATAAATGGTTTAATTGCCCTTTAGTTTGTAATATTGCAAACTCAAACTGTGACTAATTTTTTCTTTTTTTAAATCAATAAATATAACACCAGCATTTGTTAATTCTTTATGCATAGCCATTCTTATTTATGTTGTGGGCAGTAAGATAAGGTATGTGCCTGCAAAGACCTACTTTTGGTAAGTATAGCTTGATAGAGCTGGTAATTGACATTATTTTCATACCTAGGGTGACTTACTAGGTTTTGATTAATGTTCTAAAAGAAGCCAATGCTCATTAAGTACAGAGTAGCTGCTATCAAAAGCTACTCTAAATGAACCCTAATGGTGGTTTCTGAATTTCATTTTACATATCAGCAACAGCTGGTCCGTTCAGAGAGTTCCCATTCAGCTCCTTACAGCCCCATGAACTTGATTTTTTTTTTAATATGGCTGATGGGTCCAATCTCAAATGGTTGATGGGACCAGAAACCTCCTGGTGCCACTGGGGGAACTATCAGAGGTGTGCAAAATCAGGGATCATAAAATATGACAACATCCTGTATCATTTCATTAAATGGACTGGTTTTATTTTGTATTCACAAAAGGTTCTCCAGTGAGATGAAGAGGTGCAATCCCACTCATCCTTTGTGGAGGGAGCAGCTTGGCCCTTTTGTGAAGCAACGCATCCTAGATCAAAAGGACAATATTTCTGTAGTCTTAGGTAGAAAACCTTTTAATTATTGTACAAAGAAATAGTGTTCAGGTGACCATACTTATATGTTTATTTTGACAGGAAATTATTTTGACTGCTATTCTAGTTTAATTTTCTCCTGAAGGGAAATGAGGAGACAAGACATCTACATGTTTTCTCTTTTTCTCTTTCAGTGTTCACTGAAAGGTGAATGTGTATTCAACCGTGGAACTTTAAATTGCTGTATCAGCAAAAACCTGTTTAAAGTGTATGAAACTATGAATTTCTGTCATTTCATAGCCCAGAAGATATTATTATTCATTTAGCATAATGGATAGACTGCGATTGCTTATGCTAAATAACCTAGACGCCAGCCAGATACTACCACAGATTTAACAAAATGGTGTAGAGAGTATAATACACTGATTCTGTAATGAAAAATCATGTTTTGTGGTTTTATAGCTAGATGAGGAAAGCACATTTAGTTCATCCCATCCTGTTTGAAGAAAAGTAAAAATCTACTAATTTTTCATGGAAGGAGGAAAACACCTAAGCAAATTATGGAATGTAGCAATTTGAGTTTTTTGTTCATAGTTCAACAGTGACCCTAAGGACTCAATAAACTCATCTCAGGGAATCATACCTTTTGCATACAGTACTGTTACATTTTTCATCTCTACATCTGCAGTAACATAGAGTAGTGGTATCCTCCTGTCAAGGCCCTACTGAAATGAGTCAGCTGTTAAAATAAAGGACTCCTCAACAAGAATACATCTGCTGTTAGTGATAATATGATGATTTGCACTTGCAGACTATGGTTCATGCATGCTATGGTCATGTATGTCTAAAAGATTATACCAGAATGTGAATTCAATTTAGTCAGATCTTTAGTGTTGTCTTATTTCAGTGAGTTTAGGTTGACTTTTTCTTTTTTCTTCTCTTTCTATCTTCTTCTCTTTGTTGTTCTTTCAGAAACAAGGCATTTTAAGTGAGGGGTTTTTTAAAGATAAAACTGCTAACATCATCTCCCTGATAGAACTGTGTGTAATTTAGTTGCTTAGAAAAGACTCTGGAATACATGCAGCATTAATTTGACTTCTTCTAAATCACCACTCAGAATGGACAGGCTTCTTATCGTTAAAACTTTATCTCTCTGGAGAATCCTAAGATCATAAAAGGAATAAACACATGAGAAACTGATTATTCTTAAGAGGGAACCATCATTCTATGTAATTGTAGAGAGTTTAAAAACCTCCTTCATACTGCAAGAGGCAAACTTGTGCTGTGCTTCTTTCAATTGCTGTATTTATGCAAGAACTCTGCACTGAAAATAATCTTCAGTGCTTTCAATGATGAGACTGTAACTCTTGGTAAGTGATTCCCTGCAGAAAACAATACTTAAGTGGATTGGTCATAGGTTTTTTATTCCAAATAAGGGCTCTTTGGATATAATCCAGTTTAAGTGCACACAGTATTGTCTATCATCATCCTCATTTTGCACTCTAGGTACTGTTCATCTTATTTATTTGTGATGGAAGATTAACAGATAAAACCAAGTGCATGTTTATTTTCCAGATACACATGCATATTCTATATCACAAACTGCTCAGGAGCAGGTGTTTTCTGATCTTGACATAAAGTCGAGTTGGATGACACTAGATTAGCAAAGGAGATAAAAGAAACAAAATGAGTGATAAGCATCGTTCTTGTTTTATTTTCATCTAAAGATGTTTCCCATGCTAATGTGCTGCTGGCTTAAATAGAAATGCCAGAGAGTGTTAGTGTAATTCAGTTAACAGACTATGACAAGACTGATTTTGCCTTCCAAAATAGGAACCATACAGAGGACAACATTTCTCTTCATTTGTTTACTGCCCATCTTTGCAGATCTTGTGTCTACTTGCATTCTTAGAACTTTCCTAACACTCTTAATTTAACAATCTTAATCTAAACCAGGTACGAGCTCTCAGCCTTTGGGTAATTAGATGCTTCCAGGCATGACATTAGCGTTTGTTATATATGAGGGCACTACTGAGATGTGGCCCTTTGCTGAGTAGGCCCAGGTAGTGCAATCACCCCAATGAGAAAAGTTCTTCATGCAGTACAAATTTACTCCTTCCTGATCATATTCATTCCGCCTTACTACATTAAGTCCATAGGAGCACATATTTCATAAATTGAAAACCTATGATTATGCATGGGTTTAGATTAGGTGACAATCAATGACAGCTTGCTGGGTTTAAGAGATTCTGAGGTGTTTTGAAGGATCCCATGACAATGTAAGAACTTCTGCTAAGTGACTGCACTTTACTAAACAAGAGATTTCAACTTAAAATAACCATAAGCAAAGGGATATCTCTGAAAACATCCTTCTTAAAAGTACTGTCATGCATACCTAACTTGTCAAAGAGTGCATTGATAACAAAGGAAATTTTGCTAGTAGTGAGGCTCACAGCAGATGCTAGAGCAAGCTGATGGTAGGAAATGCTTGATCTTTGCAAACTCCCATTTTAAGCTGACTTTCATCTCCTTATGCACTACATGTGAAACATCCTGCATATTTCCAGAAGAGGTAGTATTTCAGGATCAGATTTACTGTCAAATATAGTACATAATTATGCTGTAAAAGTAGTCTTGATTAAAAAGTGACCAGATGAGATTAAAAATCTCTAGTGAAGGAAGCAACAGGACACCACAATCATAAAAGCAGAAAGAACAGATGTCTCAGTTCAATTTGCCTTTGAATGCAAATAGAGTTTGGGTCACAATTGCTGAATAAAGCTTGTTTCTACTCATATGATACTGCAATCATTGAGTGTAGGAAATGTCTGGTAAAGTTTCATCCTGAAGCGCTTATTCGTGGGGGCAGAATTCTCTGATTTGGAAGGTGCTGTGTTTGATGAAATCTTCCCCAAAACCAAAGTAAAGCTCAGAAGAGGAGCATCTGTTTCCCTGATGGCATTAGCAGTGAGTCTGATGAAAAAGCCAATTTCACCAAGCAGCTGCAAGGATCAGAGGGATTCTGGTTCTCTGGAAACTTTGAAACATTTGCATTTAGTCCCATTTTGAACCAAAATGAGACTCAACAGAAAACAAGAAAAATCCGCCTTTTGCCATCAGTGACTCCTACTTGTCAGACGCCTCTCTCTGCGCCTCATGTGCTGGAGATGACATTCTGCTGATGTACAGAGGTTTGGCTGCAGGGAGTTCCCAAAAAGGAGCTGGACTTAGTGCTAGGCTTGCCTTTGAGGTCCACCTGTGTCACCTCCTGTTGCTTGTGAAACACTTCTGCTTATTTCTTTGAGGCTTTTTCTTGTGGAGGGAGCAGTGGCTAGTGAGTGGAATGCTTTGACTGACGCAGTAATAGAAACCAGAGTTGGTAGGAAGCAGACATTTCAGATCTGTGCATAATTCCAACATTTGGAGCGTAGGTTGGTGGCAGATTTGTGCTAATGTAAAATGGAAAGAAACCCCAAATTTCAGTTTCTCATGAGACTGACATTCCTTTCTCTTCCCATTGATTGTCTCCAATATAAGTGCTAATGGCTTTCTTTTTTCACTAATGAAACAACCTATATAAAAGTTTAAAATTATGTCAGCTGTATGGACTTAATTATTATTAAAGCTTAAAAAGCATGTATCAAGTACTATCAAAATTTCATTTTCATTTTCTTCCATTGAAAAGCAACTTGTCAGTCAACATAATTCCACAAAACAGATAATTTTTTGATAGTTCCATTTTTAAACGGAAGTCAGAACAAATACTTTCATGGCAGTTTAGAGCCAGCTTTCCACTGTTCCTAAAAGTGATGTTACATGTTGTTTAGTTTTGCATTTAGCCAAGGCTTCTGTTTAGTATGCCTAGTGTTTGATTTAATGAAGCTTTAAAAAATCTAAAGATAAGAGTAAAAGGAAAGATAAAAACAAATACATTTATGTGTAGACTTTGTCAAGAAATTGAATGTTGCAGGACTAAGCAAGCCCTGTCATTGCTAACAGTTAGCAAATAAGTAATATCTTCTTGATATTGCTTGTGAAAATGCAACAGTTTGCATTGCCACTTTGAATCTTCCTGATACTGCTTTCACAAGCATTTGTGTGACACAGAGGTTTATGTCAAACTCAGGAGTAAAGGACTCCTAGGACTCTTACTCCTTTTTGTTAAAACATGACAGAACTGGGAGAAAGAAGGGTGTGGAGAATCACATGGTGTTGCAGATAGAGGGTAACTGGAGGGAATAAACAAGAAATTTTATATTACATGGCAGTAGGATGGAGGAACTTTCATCCTGAGAAGGACCAAAAGGACAGCAATTGGAGAGGATGAATAAGAGACAATGGAAATTAGTGTGTAGCCCAAAATGAGAAGTCTACTACAGTGTTGAATGCTTATTTGATAGTATGCTAAGCAACTATTTAAAATCACTTTCTCTGACAAAGCGTGTGACCCATTTCTATCTGGCAGAAGATGAAAAATAAAATCCATGAGGATAGAAATGTGTCCTATGAGTTCCTAGAAATGTGTCCTAAGGATTCTTTGGTTCTTTTTAAGCATATATGATGTCCTGCCCTTCAGTGTGTTAGTTCTTATCTTACTCAGCACGAACTCTCTTCCTACAGTGCCAGGCACAGAAATGCCCATGGAACAATGCTGAATAGTATTCGACTTTTCTAAGACAAGTGTCAAATACATATTTATACTAAGGGCACTATCACAGCCTGACAGGGGAAAGTTCCTTACTATGTAGAGGAATGTACATTCCTCTTATCTGAATCTTGGCCTCTTTTTCTGCCAGCTAAAGTATTAATGACTTTGTAACAGCTAGTCTGACAAAGTTTCTTCCAAGTTTTGAGTCTGATTTGTCCAGGACTAAACATCAATGAAGGCCAATGCACAGTGATAATTTTGTCCTACTTGGTAATGGTCCTCCACTGTTTTGATTTGCTGTGGCCTTTCTGCTGCTCCCACCCACCATGTAGAAGTTTCCACTAGCTGGTGCATTATCACCTTCAGATCCCTGTCTGTGAGGTCTCTGATCGCTTAGTACACTGCCAGGCAGATGTCTGCTCACAGTTTGCAAGCAGCATGGTCGCAGTATACACACACCAGCTAATCAGCCCTTTCTCTCAGCCAGATTCATTGCACTGGGGGCAGCACCACAGGGACATAGAGGCAAATCACAATCTCTTGGTGCTGTTTCTCCCTTATGCCTTTCTCCCCAGGAGAGCAGTGCAGAGAGGGAGGTGTTAGAGATGCAACAGAGAGGGAACATTCATCCTGCTGGAAGCCTGCCAACCTAAGAACAAAATGCAACAAATATCACAAAAAGAGAAAAAAAAAAAGGGAACAAAGTGCAGGATAGATTTGCTTGAGGTAGCCTGAATGCCGTAGATGACTGTACTTGAGTCATGTAGCCAGACCCAGAGGCACTTGGGACTTATGTGTGCTCCAGTGCAGATCTCTTGCCTCCAAGGGAGGTCTTTGACCTGAAAGTGCCTAGGGAGCCTTAGTGTTGCCATGTTAGAAGGCATCTGTGCTGGAGTCCTAACAGACATTTGGACTAAGGTTTCTAAATGCAACCTTTTAAGTCTTCTCTTTCAGCCCCACTTTGTAAGTATTTCACCTAATTCTTGTTCCATCTTTTCAGGAAGCATGTCAGCCTTGCCTTCTTTTCTTGCCCCTTCCTCAGCTTCCAAAGAATGAAGTTTTACTCATGTAACCCTTCAGAAGTATTATTGCAAAGTCATATGCCCAAATAGAGACAGGGCTTTTGTTTAACACTGGCACAAGTGAAGATCTTGTACCAAATACAGACTGAAATAAGATTGTGTGACTTGTTTGCCAAGTGAAACTGCCCAGTTGAGATATCAAATACAGCAAATAATTTAATGATTAACCTGCAGAAGAAAAAAAAAAATCCATTGAATATATTTGAATTCTAAATTGAAGGGAATTACTGTCTGCCTGCAGATATTTTGCAAGGTAAACATGGGGCTAAATTGTTCCCTACAATTATTCACTCAGCTGTAATCACAGTCAAGAAAAAGACCTCCCTCTAGAAGAATAAGTGCAAGAGTAACATTAATCTTAAGGAAGGGCTAAGTCACTGAACCTGTAAGCCAGATCAGTAGACTTGGGTGATGGAAGGCAGCCACTGTTCTTTGGCACTGATGTGCTTCCAGATTGCAGAGGGCCGGGAGGATAGCAGTGACCCTCCAGCCTTTCCACATGCAAAGTTCCAAAGCTTCTGGTATTTCTTATGCTCTCTTACTGATTTTCTGTAACCCACAACACAGGTGAATAAAATACAAGAAAAAAAAATTAAAATAGGTTATTCGCTTTTCCTTTATGATAAATTTAATTTTGTATTCCTCCTTCTCTTCCAGTTTCTGTTATCAATATTTACTGCTCATCACTCATTTTTCATTAAGTATCATTTGTGCTAAAACTAGGTTAGTGGTAGGAATATCTGTGTATGAATATTTTGTCAAATTGGAAATTGCTGACTGCAGGTCTCAGAGTAAATCTGAATTCATTACTAAATTAAGCTGCCCTGATTACAGTTTTACTTTATGATGGTTTATGCATCTGTACTAGATATGGGGATAGCCTGAGTACCACCTATTTTATATTTTCATTGAGTGTGTTTCATTCATTCATTGCATACTATGGGATTTTCACAATCCTGTGTACAACCTGAGCACAGGCTCCTCATACCATGCAATGGAGACATTTCAAGGAGAGGTCTGCAGAAAATGGTTAGATGAGTGAGAAGTCCTGTAAATTAGTCAGAAATTAAATGGGAGAGATATGTACAAGAGAGGAAGAAATCTCAGTACCTGAGGTTGCGAGGATGGCTGGTAGAACAAGAGGAATGTCACGTCTCTGTCTTCACATCTTGTCCTCGAGCATCAATAACTGCTGGAACTGAGCATCTCATTCAGATCAAGTATTAAAGTAGCCCATGCTCTGTCATAAAAACTAATTCAGTTTCATGCTCCCTTTTTGCATTTTGCATTTATATACCTGTACTCCCTGCTGTGCTTTGGGTGGCAAGATTCCTACCCCTTCTCCCCACTGTGACATACCTAATGAAGGATGTGAAGTGGTTTTGGTATCCTCAGGGCATGCCCTCAGGATGTACGGGGAGTGACTGCTGTTTAAATATGTGTTTTCTCACCTGAACCAGGATCCCTTTCCAAGACTACCTGGTTCTGTGTGTCTCAGAACACAAGGGAGGGCTGCAGGAACAAGTTTAAATGTCTTTTCAGCTGATCAGTGGAGAAACTTAGGTGTCCAAGGACCCAGATCTGTGAGTATTGGAAACTGGACATCAGGCGCATGACAGCTGAAGATGCCAATGTCATGTCCCTGCAAACATCAGGATCTGGATACCAGGTTACACTGACTGTGTAGGTACTCATAATGAAGCCAGGTCAAAGAACCAACATGTGATTGCCCTTACTATTAGCCTCATCCCTGGCAAAGCTTTGTCATAGGACAGCTACCACTTCCATAGCAGATCAGAGAGGCATTGGCATGACTGGTTAGTAGTGCATACCCAGTGGACAGTTGACTTACAGGTAGGGTCTCAGACCACATTATTTGCTAGTACAGTTGTAATCCCAAGTTCTCTGAAGTGAAAAAGGTAAATGTTTCTAGACCTTCTATTTCTTCAGCCTGACTGCCTACCCATGCTCTCACACTGTGCACCGATGATACAGAGCTGACTGTAATGAGATGACCATGCAGTGTCTTTGATTTTCTCCTATGAATACCTCTTTTTGGATTATTGGTCTGACTGAAGCTTCTAACAGAGTGGAAACACGTGAGTCACTTTGTTGTTTAGCTGGGTCAATAGATAATGGGTTCTCCTGTTTAGCAGTTGTATTATTGAAGCGGCTTTTGGTTATAGATTTTTCTCAAACCTATGATTTCTGTGAAAATACAGTCATGGAGAAAAGCTTCTTCAAAATAAAGTATTTTTACACATTAGACTATAGCAAGCAGGGAGAACTGATTAAAAAGGCAAAGATTAAATATATACTGTTTTGCCTAAATCTACCATTTTTCTCACAGAGTTAAGTAGTTTTGACTTAGCCTTGATCCTCCATGGCCTTTCAAGGACTCCTGAGCCTGACCTTTTAACTGCTTTTTGGATTTTCATTTGAGGAGTATCTACCAAAAAAATTGCCAGGGTTTCAATTACTGCAATACTCATGTGAGTAATCTATCTGTATGATACTGAAAAATAAGTTCTGAGAAGTGATGATCATGGTTTTCAGAAAATTAGCTGTTCAGACTAGCTGAAGACATTAACTTTTGGATTACACAGATGAAAGATGCATTTAGCTCTCAAATGTTCTTTATATGTTGACATGGTAACTCCCAACCATACAGCAATATGATTTTTTTGTATCACATACACTAAAATATTCACAAACTGAAGAGGCACAGGCATACTCCATCATCACTTTTGTCTCTCAGCAGGGATCACTTCATTTTATTTTCCTTTGGTGGTTACTTGACTTTCCGTGCAACCTTTCCTAATTCTCTCCCCCCTCTTCATGAACTGAATTGTTCCACTGCTGAAGTTAGTCTGTCCACACTGACAGTAATTTTCAGTTTCCTGGCTCTTCAGAGGTTTGTGTGCTATCTGAGCCAACTGCTGGGACAGAAAGCAGATGCAGGGATGCTGAGAAGCAGTCTATACTGCTTCTCGTAAGTGTCCCAGGAGTGTCAGATCAGTCTCTAAAGGTTGCCTGTAGGGCACAGCTAGGCTGCAGTCTTGCGCCATAGCAAAAAAATGTTACCCAGCAGCCATCCTGCCAGGCATACGATTTATTAATTGGAGCCTGTATCTCCCAAACTGGAGCCACAGTGGAGTTATTTTCAAACCACATATGGCTCAGCAATTTCAGCTCAGTTATTCTGAAGTAAGTGAGACACATTGCATAAACCATGTGCACTAGCATGTGTGGGAGGAATTGTGAAATGGTCCATACATTAAATTTTGATGTATTAGGGTGGTGTCTGACGAAATCTTGCCTGAGAATTTCTGATACTACAGGGTCTCTTAAATCTAGGTTTTGGACGCTAGACACAGCTTCGTGTTGGCAGCTCAAAGAAATGTTAATCTGCTTTATCAACTTACAGCAGTATTTCTGTTTTCTTGCCTATAGGATGCTTTTCCAGTGAAACTGGTTTGGTTTTTTAACCCAAACTCTGATCAAGATTTCAGTGACTAAAATTATGACAAAGCTTCCCAGAAATTGATATGTCTGTTTAAGATTCAGATTTTGGCCTATAAATAGAATAAAAGATGACATTGAACATAATGAAGAGTGCATATATCGTCACATATTTAGTATGGTAATGGTGCTGCAAATGGATAATTGAGGATAGGCAACATGAATCATTTAGAAATATTTTCTCGATTTTATGAATATTCTTATGGGCTCTTACAAAGTCAGTGCTGATTAACAGGGGCACCTGGGCTCCGAGATAAATGTGTTTGTAGGTATCTAGGGCAAGAGCATTCTTCAAGTTAAATATTCCTCCTTTAATGACTCCGTAAATGAGTCCAAGATTAGGACATAAGCTGCTCCTTGTGGGCAGCTACACTAGGAAAATATCCTCTATCATTTCTAGTAGTAAATCTGGCTGACTAGCCATGGTAATCTGATTTACTGGCTTATTTATTTATGAGTGCTGGGCCCTTTGACTCTAGAGGCAGCTGAGGGAACTCAGCCACTGTGAACATCAAGCTTAAATTAATACAGACAGTCTGAGCTTTAGATGAGTAAGTTGAGTTTGTGTATTCAGTCTCAGAATGAAATACCTGACTCTGTTCAGAGCTTTCTACACTGTGTGTAGAGAGGTATGGGGAAACAAAGTGTGTATGCACTCTGCATAGAAATTTTAGGTTTTCTTTCTTCTCAGAAAATATTTATATGTCTGTCTGGGAGGCTAAGCCCAAAATTCTTCTATGATTAAGTAGTAAGAGCTCTTGTTGGCAAAGTTGTCAGATGTGTGTTAATATATGGTGCTCTGGTGGAGTTATTTAGGCTTTGCTACTTACTAAACTGTAAAGGATTTGTTTCTCAGTGGTCAGATGTCATCTTTGATCCAGCAAGATTTAGTTTAAAGAACTTTTCTTCTGTTCTTTGGCAAGAAATCAAATCCAGCTTTCTTTCATAGTCTTCTGAGAAACATAAGATTATCAGGATTACTGGTACCTCACTTTTTTTTTTTACTGTATCTATTGAACTCCATAGTTTCTAACTTGTTCCGCAAAAAAAAATCTGAGCTCAAAATTCTTGGCGCAAGTGAGAAAAAGTCAAATCAATTTAAACTAAAGTATATGTATTTTAACAATTAGACAGTTATTCCCTGGTAAGGTGTCTCTGGAAATTTTCCAAGTGTCTGCTTCTTGATCAAAAGAGCTGAATGTATAAAAATGGAATGGGATATGGCTTACACTGCTACTTTGCTCAGAAATTTGGAAGAGGGCCTCAGAATGCCAAGTCTTTTCCTTTCCTGTCTTGACTCTTGATGTGTTCTTGTGCTACCACATTGTGTGTTTTGGTTTTCTCAAGGCAAGATGGAAAGTGGTACGTTCTATGGCCAATGCATTTGGCCTTATTAGCTCTTACAGTACTTGAGTGTCCTCCTACCCAGGAATACCCTACAGAGATTGTCAAATTCTCCTTAGTCTCACTGCCCTTCTGAAAGGGTTCAAACTAAAGGTTTCCATTTTAGCACATTTCAAGCAACAATTCTAGTTTCCAAAAGCTTTTCCCCTTGTGGAGGGCTTGTCCTTTTACACTCTTATTCTTCACTTTCTGATATTAGAGATTTAAACTATATATGGCCTGAATGTTTTGACCATGCTTTTATAGGTCAAAATGTGATTTGAATTTATTAAACTGACTTACTCTGTTCTTTCTGGAGGCCTTTGGAAAACCTGGCTGAGAGTTTGGAAAAGGAATTTGATCCAAAAGGCAGAATGCAAAGGAAAGAGAGGTCTCTGTGGCTGCATGGAAACACAGATTATCTTTCTCCCTCTGTCTATTCAGCAAAATCATTCCATTATTTGTAATAGGGTTAGGAAAACATTCATTTACAGAGTCCACAGAATCCTCTCTTCTGACCCATAAGTAGCAAGTGCTGGGTACAGTACAGGAGAAATGTAGAAAGCCAATGTATTTCCTTGGCTGGTGTTATATGTTTCTAGCTAATGAATGACTTAAAATTGTTAGGTGCTGTAGCTGTAGCTCTACTGATTTTTGTTATCATGAGTGCCATTATTACCTTCCCTAGCCTTAGATGAATGATCAGTAACTTAATAAATGAAAGCACTGTATGTTCATGTTCTGAAAAGAAAGCAAGCTTGTGCAAGCTGTGTGACCATTGACAATTAAAGACTTGAAATATTTCTTATTAAAATTATATAACCAGTTTCTGAGCCCCAGCTGTTGATGTGGATTCTGGAACTCAGTTCATCATCAGACAATAAAAACTGGTGTGAATAAATGAGGCAGAAGAGATCAGACAGTACAAGTCTGGTCTTGGGAGTCAGAGACCTGGAGTCTATGAACTCTGCTGTTTGAATTGATAACAGGCTCCTTGAATGTTTTTCTCTTTGCACCTTTTGTCTGTCATGTACAAGATCTTTTAGCACAGTTTTCTTACTAAAGTTTGTGAAAAGTGGTGAAGTGGATCCCAGTTTCTGTCAGCATCGGTAGGTGTTAAAACAAAATTAAAAGCCCACACCTATTACGCAAATTTATCTTACAACACCAGATCAAGGCTGAAAGATAGAGTTTTGCTACAATTAATATATATTACATGTGGTAACCCCTCTAATTAAGGTGACACAATGTTCTTTAAATGTTTCCACTTGCAAAAGGACTTGTCAAGGAGCTGACTCCCATCTGCAGAATGCTTCAGGACTGCAGTAGTTCTTTCATTTAGTGTTTCAGCATTCCACTGTTTTTTCCAAATGCGTCCCCCTAAAATGTTATTTCAATATGTGTATCTGCCTTCTATCTGTGATGATCCAATAATGCTCTGGTTAGAGACAGGGCTCCTTCTGGACAAACTAACATCTTAAAATGAAAATTTTCTGGTCTTATGTTCAAATGACCAAACCGAAACAACAGAATAAAAACTGGCTCTGACAGGAAGAAAAATGTAGGGAAAAATCCTAACTTAATAGTTCTTAACCATAGAAATAGCATGATCAGGAAATAGTTGCTGTAGAGTAGAAATGAGTTTTCTAATTTGGAGTATAAAATATATTGGCTGGTTGTTTATGTTTGATTAATTACTAAATTTGCAGAGTAGGAAAATTGTATCCCATAAAATGTAGGGGATGAGGATAATTTGTGTTATGCCAATGTACCTGGGAAAATCACATACAATCACCTTAGAGCATTTCTTGTCCTGAATTGACATGTTTCCTCCATGCAGTAAGTAAATAACAATAATCCTTAAGATGGACACACAGGAGACACTTTTCTCTCTCTTTTTTTCTCATTTCTGCTGTGGAATACTTTGTTTCAAATTCTTACAATGGGTCGTGCACATTTTGGGGCTAATTTTGCCTGTGGAGCATAGAAACGGTTACACTTCTCCCCTCAATCATTTGAACCTGTGGGAAGCCCATCCTTCTTTCCAGGCAACACAGGACATTTCATTCCAGGTGCCTGCAGCTGGTCATGAAATCTCAAAAGGAGGTGGAGGGTTTCTGAAATTAAAGTTTTCTGCACCCACCTATGACAAAGACTGATAGAAGTAAGCACCCCAAAATGCTTAATGTATCTTTCAGAAGCACGCATGGAGTGGATTTCTTGGATTCACAGTTGATTTGGCAGCTTGTGAGTTTTTAATTTATTTCAACTAGTGAAGTCCTTGTTCTCCTCCAGCCCTCATAAAAGTGTAGTATTTGTCCTCACATTTTTCTGTATGAGAAGCCAGAGCCATGACAGCAGTCTTGCCCACTATGACACAGCAAATGCAAATCTGAGACTCAGTTCCAAGCCTGCCTCCATTCCATAGGTAGTTATAACTATTAAAATATAGGTTATCTAATGTTGCTCAAACAGCAGTGTTATCCATGACTAAGTAATAGAGTAGGAGTGTGGGAAATGAAGGTCCAGCATAGCCATGCAGTGAAAAGCAGTAAGTCCCCACACAGATGATGGTTTTCTTTAAATCTGAGTTATAGGTAGATCTTCTGTCAATAAAGCACATGCTTAGTGTTATGTGGTGCAATGCATTCAGGTGCTTGTGAACTGTCACACTGTGAACTGCCTGTCGGCTTCTCCCAAAAAGTGCAGTGTTCTAAATAATCCCTGCACACCAAGTACCATCAAGATCATAGAATCATCTAGATTGGAAAAGACCTTTAAGATCACCAAGTCCACTCTTTACCTCAGGACTGCCAAGTCCACTGCTAAATCATGTCACTAAGGGCCTCATCTATGTCGTTTTTGAACGCTTCCAGGGATGATGACTCCACCACTTCCATGGGCAGCCTGTTCCAATAGCTGATTACCCTTTTGGTAAAGAAATTTTTCCTAATATCCAGTATAAACCTCCTCTGGCACAGCTTGAGGCTGTTTCCTCTTGTTTTATCACTTGTTATACATATAATACAAAATTGGGTCAGTTTAGGGCAGAGGTATGCGGCATTAAAAATGCCCTGTAAATAGGCAATACTTGATCACAAAATGATATCAGCAGTTAAGACAGACTTTTGTCTTCTATTCTTCCTTCCAAGGCCATTGAAAAGGGAAAGTTGAAAACCATTTTGAAAGGTATAGGAATCCATTGTTAACCCAGGCTGCCTGATATTACCACTTTGAGGCCAGCTTTGCTCAGGTAAAACTTTTGAATGCAAGTTGACAGAAGAGATCGGGAAAAAAAACCCCACTAAGTCAAGAAAAAGCATGGGAAGACCAATGCTTTAGCAAAAGGCTTCATTTAGCATTTTGCTGAAGAGGATAAGACTTTGTTTTGCTCTCTCCATTGCATGTTGTAGTTTAACATTGCTTGTAAATGTTCCTTGCCACCAATTCAGAGCTCTAGAAGTATGTCCCACACTGGTTATTGCTGTCTAGGCTATTTTACTAAAAGATCATGCAGAAAAATTTGCTGCGGATGCTAGGATGTGATAAAACTAGTTCCCACATATGGGTAACAAATAGTACAGGACAACGCTTATAGCACTTTTTTATAGAACCCATTAAATCAGATGTTTGCTCAGTTTCTCATTGGTGGCTATTCAGAATTGTACTGACTTACAAATGGATTATGCAATAAGGTATAGGATAGTATAAAAATGACAAAACATTACATTTAACTGAGACAGTTATACCTTGGTTCTTTCAGGAGCAGTAGGGGTTTGAGATCTTTTGCTTACATTCTTTGTTGGGATTTCAAATGACATAGGGTGGGTCTGGGAAAATTGTAATTTGTCAAAGGCGACTTAGTGAAAAAAAGAACTTCGACACATATGTCAATGTCTGCCTTGAATGGTCTCTGTAATTAGCTATTGCTAGCTGAGGGCAGTCATTCTTCAGGTTATTGACTTCTGATCTCTCTGGAGAGCCTGTGCCCAAAGCGCTGTTGTTGTTATAAGAGACACTCCAGTAACTTGTGCATTTCCTGGGAACCTGCTTTGACCTGCTTCTGGACATCACTGACTGCCTCTTCTTTCCTCCTCTTAGTTCCTTGTCTTGCCTTCTGCAGGCCTTAAGATAGATCTCAATGCTGCCTACCATTGCTTATCCTGCCTCTGCTTCTTTTTTTGGATCATCTTTCCTGTTTGAACTTATGTAAAGAGCAGATTTTAGCCTGATTTCTGTTCCTTAACTTGGTTTGTATATAGTGCTTATGGACCCCAACAGCCTCTCTTTCTTATTGAGGCAGTCACTTTTTCCCCCCTGATCCACCCTAAGCTTGTTTCTGCATTTTTCCCCCTAGTTGTTCATCTGCAATTGGGAAGGTATCCCCTACCTACTACTTCAGCAGACACCAACCCAAGCATGCTGTGGATTTCTCCATCTCCTACTGCACAGGAGCTGCAGCAGTACGACATGAGAGTGCATAGTCTGATTGCAACACATTTAATTCAAATCAGTAACACAGTTGGTATTTCTTTTCCCTTATAGGATGCTCAAACCTCCACCCAGAAGCAGAAATCAGATGTCAGTGGAAGTGTGTTGGAAGATTGTTTCGCTTTGCTACAAATTCCATAGAATCATAGAATCATAGGTTGGAAAGGACCTTAAGATCATCTAGTTCCAATGCCCCTGCCATAAGCAAGGAACACCTCACACTCAACCATGTCACACAAGGCTTTGTCCAACCTGGCCTTGGATTGCAAAATGTTGACTGATAATTCTACCTCATTTCCAGAGATGCCTGTTAACACAAACCTGGCATGCAGTTTTACATTTGAAGATGTTCCCATAAACGTTGCTTACAGGAAGACGCCTTCAGCACTTTGATGGTGGAAAGGAAGTTATGTTCTTTGTCTGTATTAGCTTTCTGAATGATCCTGCACTTTTGTTTAGATCCCTTTTGGCTGTTATATATGGTTTGTACACTTCATGCTCCAAACCAGAAAGCAGGCAAAGTCCCAAGGAAACACAAACATTGTTGTTCCAGTAAAGTAACCTGCATATTTTTTAGGGCTTATAGAATGCAACTGTGAAACCTAAAAAGCTGCCAAAGATGCCAGGGAAGGTTGGGTCTCTTAATATAATGTAAAATTACTTTTTAAATAGGGTAATTAGCAGAAGCAAAACTGGAAACAACAAAAGTGGTGTGAGGAAAAGCCTGTTTTTTCCCTGCACATTAGAGGGAGCCTTATCAATACCTGGGACAATCTGCCTAGTGATACTTTCTTTTCTGTCTAAGTAGAATAGTTTACAGGGTAGTGTTTTAAAAAATCAATGTTACTTTAACCTCATTTACCAGTAATATAGTCTGTTCTGCACTTTTTGCCTGGATTCTGGTCCCACTCCCTGAGAGTAGTGCCTGGACTTTGCTTGTGATAGACTTTTTCTTGCATGCTTTTAGAAGCACCAGAAACATGCATAATTTGGACAGGTTGGTGATGATAGGAGTTAACTGGCTGAACATTTGTAATGGAGACTTGTTGCCAGCTGAGCACTTATTAGCCTCACACTGCCTTAGCATTACACAAACTGGTTACTATCCTAAAGTAATTTCTTTTGGCTGTATTCTCCTTTCCTTGCTCATGACGAAGGGGCATCTCTTTTCCCAGCTGTGAGCATACTGCAGCATCAGCACCTGCCTGCTTCTCTGTCCACCTCTGCCCTCCAGTTCCTGCTGTGGCTATTGGCTGTGAGATGACCTGGACCATGGACTTTGTTTTTGTTACCTGTGCCCTGATACCCTTTGCTGAGTGTTTGCCCATGGCAGTGGTGGTGAGTCTGTGGGGAAGTGAATGGTGCATCCCACTCTAGAGAGGTGCTAAAGAGGAAAACCAGCAAAGCCAACACTGCTGCCAAATAGCTGGCTGCAGCTCATGAAAGTCTTGCTCTGTGTGAGAAGGTAAGATTGGGCAGGGGAATCATTGCAGTAGTCAGTGTGCAGCACCCGTGAGAGATGATCAGGTTTTATTGTGGCAACTGAGACCATATTTGATGCGCTACTTTGACTCTGCTATGCAGGAGCCAGAAAAATTCATTTTAAGATGAGAAATGTTGTGGTATAGTGTACAGAATTGGCTGAAACTTGTGCCTTCTTTTTTTCTGGTAGATTGCCCTACTTGAAAATGCTGTAGTAATTGAAATTATGAAAAATGAGTCCTTATCATAGACAAACTAAATATTCAGAGACATGCAGATTGTGATTCCATAGATTGGTGGGTAGGGCATTCAGCTGGGAGGTGGACATATATGTCTGAGGTTTTGCTCCAGGAAACATTTATAACCTTAACTTATATTGTATCTTATTTTTTAATGTGTAACATTAAAAACATTAATAAATACTGCCCTAACTGCATAACTCAGCCTTTGATCTAGGTCACATTGTTTACGTTGTCAGTCTATTTCATGTCCTGAAGCAAGCTTGGGAAAATGAAAAGAAAACCTTTCAATAAAATAAATCTTGAAAAATTTGAAATTGCAGAGCAAAACTTGAGTTTCTGAAAGCTTTTAGAGCTAAAATTATAGAATGTTTGAAATTTCTTTTTTTTTTTGATGATACATTTAAGAACACCTGTATGCGAAAGCAGTATTTTTAAACTTAAAAATTCAATTTTAAGTGGGCAGTAGCCACTTACGTTCCATTTACTGGTGTAGAAGTCAGGAAATGAAAAACATTCAAGAATTTAAAATTTTAAATTAGTATTATTAAAAAGGGAAATAGCATCACTGAGTTAGTTATACTTGTGTAATTGGTCTCAGCTAGGTATGAGACAATCCACTCTTAGTAGTGGATTGTCAATGGTCAGACCTCACCCTGTGGTGCCTGTGACAGGCCTTGCAGCAGGGAGGAAGCCTTCTGTTTTGCGGCAGTGCATGCTCATGGTCTATGCCGTGCAGCTTTACTAATAGGCAAGCTGCTTGAATTGCACTGAATCTAATAAATCAGTGAGTGAAAAAAATGCTTACACTATCATCTGTTTAACTGGTCTCATGTAGTCTCCTAGACTTCTAAATGAAATGTCATTAAACTTAATGCAATTAATTTATCTTCCAACCATTTCAAATTAGCTGCTTACCTAAAGAGTATAGGAATGTAAGTGCTCTTTAATGACAGAAGGGCTCAGGGTTTCATTTGGACTTCAGTCAAATTAAAAGTATAATTAGAGCACTGGTAACAAAGTATCTATTTTTCAAAAACTAAGAGAAGGCTTTTGTTGTCCATCTTCTGCTCCTACCAAGAACCTGGGCGGGCCTTTTAAAGAGCCCTTTGTATGGCTTGTATCTCTCAAGTCATATATGTACAAGTCTGGGTATGCTACCTTCGATGCCTTTGGTGTGCTAAACCAACTTTTATGGCTATTATTTGGGATGTGTAGTTTCGGGATGTGTAGTTTCAGGATATAGTTTCATGGATGATACATGTGTATCAGGTTCTTGTGCCATTTGTGCTGCCATCATGTTGCCTTATTCTGGATGAGCTGTGCTCTTCATGTCAATCACATGTTAACGATGAGGCACTGTGACAGCTGCTGTTTACAAAAGTCATATGAGACCTGAGTTCAGTGTGAGTTCAGGGTCCATACACTCTTGGCTAATTGCTGAGTGATATTCTTTTTAGCTTCTGTTATTCAGGAGATCATTCTAGGTGGAGAGTGATGTCTTCAGATTGTAAAATATATGTCTGTAGCAAGGCTAATGACTAATCAACGGGTTTAATGGAATGGTAAATTCTGAGTTTTACTTTTAAGTTATGATATCACTAGGTTTAACGCATGATGGAAATAGGGTCCATTAAAGATATGAAGGTGCAGCTAAAAATGGTACAAGGCATATCATAAGCAGAAGTCCTGCTGCCACCAGTTTGTGTGTACGAGTGCTAGTAGACTGCTGCAAATTCCACCTCATTCACAGGCATGCGGTGTATCAGGGAAAAGAGAGGCTGGTTCTGGTGGCTCTCAACAGAGGCCACTATGTGGAGGCAGAAGAGAGCACAAGGGCACGTTCTGGATACTCCTGAGGGAAAAATGGAAAAGAAACAAGCCCAGAGGGATGGTGAGAACCCATGAGCTTGCTGTTTGCCCCTGTTGCTGTTGCCATCCCTTTGTGCTAGGTGGAGAGAAGTCATCAGACTAAGATGTGCACGTACCTAATATCCCATTGCCTATATGGGAGCCATGAGAGGAGAAAAATGGCAGATTTTATTTCTTTAGACTGTGTAATGATTTTTTCTTTGAAATGTGTGTGTAAATCACAAGTGATTTTAATTATTTTAAAGATGAGCATTACTATGCATTACTCAGTTTTGCAGTGCTTCAGAGAGGAAGTTTTCCTTTGTCTTCAACATACTATCAGTGCCCAATATGTTGCCAGTGAAGTGCTGTAACTTAAGTCAGAAATAGAATATGAATAAGCTAGGGTGAGGCTAGGCAGAGGACAGAGAGATCAGTCTTCATCTTACAGCAGTTCCCGAATTGCTATGAGACTCTTGGTTATGTAACGATTGAATTATCTGAGATTTCTATAAAGAATATATAGACCTTCTATAAAGATCTATAAAGTGCAGCCTAATCATTATGTATCAAGAAATCTTTCGCATCTACTTTATTCATTCTTTGATATTTATTCTTGAATCACTGAAACAGTTCAGCAGTAGGGAATAGACAATTAAAGGGAGAGTTGCGCTACTAAGCACTGTGTAGTGATTACTCATTGCAGTATAGACATTTTTTCTCTGATATATTTGCATTAGACGATACAAATACATTTAACTTTTAGCAGAATATTACAGCTGAACAGTACATTCCCAAGATGTTCTGTGAAATTAATCTTTCTCTCAAAACTGTTTAGAGTTTTATAGGTGAACTGTGAACCATCATCTCTGAATCTGTTCATAAACTGCTGTAGGCACTTACTCCAATGCCTCTCAAATGCCTCATATTTTGAGGGCTGTTGCTCATTTTATCTTTAAAGTCGCCCATGTTCCACCAAACCTAGTACCTCTCTAGTATCCCTTTAGTATCCCAAGTATTTCCTCTGCTATTGAAAACATCACACCATAATTAAAAGATGTCAAAGTTCATAAGGGGAAAACCGTTTATACAGAAGGTACAAAGTCTCTTGCTTTCGTTGCTTCCTGCGCTCAGTCTTATAGTGCCTAAACTGCAGGTGGGATGTGTTCAGTGCTGTGCTCTGCAGCCTTAACCCTGTGCCGGGAGACAGGGTGACTGTCCCAGCCCCATCCACATCCTCAGCCTTGGGCTGACATGCAGCCAAAGTGCATAGCCAGAGCTGGGAGATGGGAAGTGCTCTTGGGCTCAGAGTTTAGCTGGACCTATGATGTACTAGATTAATTTTTTTGATGTGAGATTTTAATAGTTGTCACTACAGATTTCTGGCTGAATTTAAGTGCTTTTCCCAGTGTCTACTGCTGTTGTTTTATTTTTAGCATGTGCACAACTGGCCAAACCAAACCATGACAATCTTGGCAATGTTCAGTGTGCTTAGAGCCTCCCTGGCCAGCAAATCGTCCCCTGTGCAGTTAATCATAATGTGCACCTGGTCACATAGCCAACACAGATTGTCCTAAAAGCCCAGCTGTGGGTGCTGGCTACACATTGGCCATGGCCAGCAGCAATTTAGGAGGGACTAGAGGTAATGCAATCTATCAAAATCTGTTAGCTGAATGATAGGCTTTCAACACAGAAGCAGATGGGGACCCATTCTCTCTGCTGGCAATATGCTGCTGTGCCACTAAGAAGTTACAGCATTAGCTAAACTGACCATAAAGATGAATTTGTGGGATTTGAGACAAAGTAGGAGAAAGGAAGAGAAAAAAGCTACAACTGGAAGTTGGAGTTGTGTTGGTCCTCAAGATAAAAAACCTTCATGGTGAATGTGCAGCAGAGTGATGATTCTCTGCGGTGACAGCACAGAGTTAGGATTTGGGTCACACAATATCTGATGAGCATGGTTGCACACAACTGCACCTTGAGCATAACATGATTGGACCTTGACTGGTGGTGTGGTGGCAAATAGCAGACGATGTAAATATCAGAAGGGTGTGAGCGTTAGATCCCTCAGCAGATTGGTAAAGTTGACATTTGAAGTATTTCTCATCTTGGTTTTGGCAGCCTGTTTTATCAAGTGGTCACAGAAAGTCAGCCTATTTAGGCGAATGCTGAAATGCACTGTCTGTGGATTGTGAACCAGCTGTTGGCCTGACAGGGAAGCTGTTCTGTGCACCAAGTGTGAGTGGGAAGATGATTTGAAAGTGAAAAGCACGCACAATTGATTTAAAAACATTCAGCAGAGCAAGCACTGTTTATGGTTGTATGGAATATAGCTGCCAAGTCAGCATCAAAGAGGCAACAAGTTCTCAAAGACTGAGAACAGGGACCTAAAAATGAGTGCCTGAGCAGAGATCATCTTTAAAAAAAACTATAGAGGAGTTACAAGTGACTAAGAGAGGTAAAAGGTACAAACAGCAGGTGCTGAAGAGGATGGCTGAGCTGAAATGTCTAAGAATAAACTTTGTGGACTATAGCTGCATGTAAAACTCCCCACAATGTTGTCAGCAATGTGAGGAATATTCTAGTTTCCGGAACAGATCACTGGGCCTCACCAACTTACTTGACATGGGCATTTGCTGCCCAAAGTGGCATTCTTAGCTCAGATTCCTACCCTCAAGAGAGAAATTGCAGGAATGTAGGTTCAGCGCTTGCACATCTAGCATAGGCAGTGAAGGTGGAATGGAGAGCAACTAGTAAACTTGCTACCCAGCCTTTCTTAGCAATCATTAAAGCGTCAGTTCTCACCATTTTTTTTGTAGCTGCAGGCAGGAACATTACTGGTAATTTTCAGCTCCCTGCTAACACTCAAATTAAGACTCCAGAGAGACTTGGTTGAGTTTTTTTGGCACCTGAGTAGTCATTTGACAACTTGTGAAGTAACAGATGAATACTGGTGAGGTTGAGAACTAGGTGTTGTCCAAGGGTAAATATGTGTGGCATGGAGGCAGGGAAAACTCACAACAAAAATAGGCTGTACTGACCTGGGAGTGAGGATACTTGAAATAAGATTGCTGCAGGCAAGCCTATTCTCAGATTATAAAGACCAAAACAAGCTCCCTTGTCTTGATGATGTGCTTGGAAGACCTTTATATGACCTTGGAATTGTAGTATGCTGAAAAAATAAGAGTCAAGATACAAGGGTCTCGACTGGGGATTTAAACAGCAGCCAGGAGAGGGTTCAAACCCTGGATTTTAACCTTGCATGCATGAGGGACCACAGTGAGGGTCAGACAGAGGAAAGCAGCTCCATAGGTGTTCCAAATAGCTGTTTTGAGCATGAATTGTCAGTGTGAAGAGATCACACATGTTTGTGCCCATGCTGAAAGCTGTCCTGTTGCACTGTTAAAACATTCTCTATTATGGGAAATGAAATATTTGCTGAACCTGATGTTCCAGAAGCTGTCGTAACAGGCTGATGGAACAGGGAGACAGCTAATTTCTGCATATTCCACCAGTGCTGCAGCTTTGCACACACAAATTTCAGTAAACTTTGGATAAAGCCATAAATGAAGTGAGGGATGATCAGAACATTAGGACAAAAAAAATGCATAATTTGATAAATTTATATATGTTTATTCACTGTTATAAAGTAGTTCTCTATGTTCGAGTTTTTTTAATTTATATTGTCAAACAGACACAATTTTGATCTTATTAAAAACCACAATGAAAATCCACAGTATAAGTTTGTGTAAACAGCTTAAAATATTGAGAAACTCATTAAATAAAGATTAGTCCCAATCAGTGATACTAACAGCTCTGCATATAACTATGGATGTTATTTAGAATTTCTAAATCAGAAGCCAAAAGAGTGATGCGTGTGTAAATCTAGAGACTTGAGATTCAAAAAAGTATTAAATATCGAATGAAGGAATCCTCAGGAAAGCAGCACTTGGGTTTCTGCAGTCTAGAATTTTTAAATGTATCCAAGAGGTATCGGGAAAACTCGAGTCAGGTGTTGCCTTGTTTAGGGCAGAGAGGAACATTATTTTAGTGCTCTCATGTGACATTTGTATAACGCAAAATGTGAAATATTGAACCAAAGGACATGGCTTGTTTTATTTAAGTGAAGGCCTAGCTCATTTAATCATTACTGCCTGCCAAAATAATTTATTAATTACTAAGCCTCTGGTGGGGAATGATACTTTTTAAAAAAGAACTTATTGGAATTATTGTATGCAGTTTCCATTGTATCTTTTTCCTAAATGAAGCTGCACTTACTTACCCCAGAGCTGAGCATAGGCTCTAAGCTCAAATATTTAAGAGCACTAGGGAGAAACTTAGGGCAATACCGTATCTTTCTGTAATCTGTAATGCATTATTTCAGTGTTTCTTGGCTCATCCCTGCATGTTAAAAATAGAAGCACTGTTCTAAAGCAAGTTGGTTTATAAATTTGACTCAAATACCCGCTTGGCAGCCGGTTTTCTTGGTGATGATTGTGTGGAATATAGTCCCCTTTGGCCTCTTTTGCAGCTCTGAATGCTCCCTTGCAGGGCTAGTGTGACAGCTGCAAAAACAGATGCCAAACTCTGTATGACACTGTATTTTTCTGTGTGTGATCCTTAAGTAGTTTGTGTTAAACAAAGCGGCTCTGCCACTGCACGCCCAGGCAATTTTCTCTCATGATTCAGCGAAAGTTATTCACTTTATATATACGATAGGCAGGTTCGTAGAATCACCAGCTCATAGAATGGTTGGGGTTGGAAAGGACCTTAAAGTTCATCCAGTTCCAACCCCCTGTCACGGGCAGGAGCACCTTTCACTAGAACAGATTGCTCAAAGCCTCATCCAACCTGACTTTGAACACTGCCAGGGTTCAAGTTTGCTTGTTTCTGAATACCTCTGTTTCTAATATTGTAGCAGGTGCTTTCTCTTCCCTAGTAAGATCCTGTCTATGCTTCTCATGTTTGGATTATAAAAATATGTCCCAGTACTTCACTGGTACTTAGCTGGTTTATAACTGGTTTACTGGAAGTACAGGTGATATATACATAAACATTGTGTTGTGATTTTCAGCTGGCTCCCTGAAGGTCTCTCTGTAAGCAGCATTTCCAGATGTGTGGGTACTTCAGAGCTGAAGTGGGGTCAACTGGGTGTACGTACCATGTGAGAATCATTTCTGCTTACTTTGGTTTACACCATAATTATTTTTTTCTCACTGTACTCAGTAAAGTATTTAGGAGATACCCATTAGGATAAATAGGGCAACGTAGTATATTATAGTTAAACTGTACTTACTGAGACTTTTATATCTACGGTACTTAAAGATTCACTATTTTTATGCTACTTTTTTCCAAAGTGTAAAAGTGATCATTCTTGCTAGATAATGTTATTTAAGCCTGTTTATTTTTAAAAAAGAAGAAAAGTCTTTCCTATTAACTCACCATTTTCAGCAGCTGCTTGCAGATTAAGTAGTTCCAGGCTTTTCTCCACTTAAACTGGAACAGTGTTCCTAGGCTTTTCAGCTTGGCAAGGTCTTAATCAATTTTTTATGATTTCTTTCCACTAACTGTAAGTACAAAGAATATATCCATAGTAACAAGAAGGATACGTAAGCTTATGTTCATGTGTCTGTTTCAAGAGGTTAACAGATTATTTGACCTTGAATGGCTGGCATATGTGTGTAGAATTGGAAAACAGCATTCTCTCTGTTTTATAGTATAATAAAATTTACAGTACTTTGTGTCACCCTGATTTCTTTTCACTGTCTTTCTGTGTTTGTGACCCTTTGGTTCAGAAACAGTGCCCTAAATCCTTATTAAAGTATCCTTTGTATCAAATTGGACTTGAATGCCGAGGGACAAATGACATTGAACATAAAGGAGTTAAAGTGAAGAAGAGTTTAGGTTTAGACATTTTGCAGTCTTCTTGGCAAGATGTCTTACTGAGTAGTGCTTTATAGGCATAGCTCTGCAAGCTTTCCAAATTGTATTCACTACTAAATGAGAATAATGAAACTCTGAAGTCTACTGAGAGGTTACTGTAGGAGAGAGAAACAGAAAATATTATTACTCTCTGTGTTTTAGGGCAGATGAAAATTCGTAACTAGAAAGGAAGAAAATCATCCATCCATATTGGTCCCTTGCTTAGACCTACATGACAAGATTTAAAGAAAGATGAATTCCAAGATGAAGGTCATATGCCCATGGCATCTTATTTCTGCCTTGGAGTACAGGCAAAATAAGCTGATTTCTGCATGCAGCATGGGCAGAAACCACCTTATACCTGGCCACAAAATGTGCAAGCTAAACATGTTCACAAATATCTCCTAAACTGTTGAGGTGTGCTGGGTGAAGCACATAGAATCATATAGAATCATGGAATGGTCTGGGTTGGAAGAGAGCTTAAAGATCATCTAGTTACAGCCTCCCTGCCACAGGCAGGGACACCTTCCACTAGACCAGGTTGTTCAAAGCCACATCCAACCTGGCCTTGAACACTGCCAGGGATGGGGCGGCCACAACTTCTCTGGGAACCCTGTTCCAGTATCTCATCACTCTCATAATGAAGTATTTCTTCCTAATATCCGATCTAAATCTACACTCTTTCAGTTTAAAGCCATTAACCACTGTCTTAGAAACATCTCACTGCTTGTGTGTCAGTGCTGAGCTCTACCATGCTGCTTGGCTGTAACTCTTGATTGAATTACAGCACCCTTTATCCTAAGCCATGAAGCAAACTCTAATACCCAAAAGCAGCTGTTCAGATCTCTATGTCTCAAGTCAGAAACCTTCTTTAGCTCATGTTTATAATGTGGCTGCTGAGACATACTGTGCTTTCTTTGAGCATTACTGTTCACTCCAAGGACCTCCATGAATGCAGTGCAGCCGCTAAGACCTGTTCTGCATAACTTATGTGTAAAAATTCTTGGCATTACTCACATATGTGTTCAGCAATGTTGTGGCCACTGAATATACATTTTCAATCCTCAGCTTCCCCATTTGTAGACCAGTATTAATGATATGTATCCACTTCGGAGGCCAAAGTACAAATTCCTAATGCTACATTTATGCAAAGCATTATTAAGATAACCATCTGGCAAAGGACAGATTCTGGCTTGCAGCCCTTTATTCTCTCATCTATCCATTCTGTTGCTATTTTTTAATAACTCTGAGTTCCAGACAGGTCTGCAAGCCCAGCAAACCTTTTAACACCTCTGAAAGCTTGGGATAAGCTAAAGAATTCACAGCACCTCTTGCAGCACACAGGGGAAACGGGGAACAAGAATCCCAAATTCTCTAAAATAGCAGAGATTTTGTACCTGCTATCCCCAATTATTCCCCACAGGAGTGGATGACAGTTCATGGATCATTGAGCCTAGTTCCTGCAAACACAGCCAACCATGTAATAGATGTTATAGACCAGAAGAGACCGGAGAAAAAGCCAGCCTGTGTCTGCTATACCAGCCAGCACAATGCTTTCCTTCCTAGCATTCCTGTATGTAAGGTAAAAATCTGGCAGAATTACACAGTGTCATGTAAAGGGAGTATAACACAGATATCCGGCATCCCCATAGCACTATGGGCTGCAGTCAAAGCTCTGAGTCAGAGGAAGGCAGATCTGAAGTGTAATTTAAAAGCATCTTCATTATGACTTCGCATTAGTGCCTGTCATGGAAGATGATGTGTGTACTCTTACTGTAACATTTGTTTTTTCAAGTGAGAACTGGGAGTAACGGGAGAGGAGATGTTCAAAAATGGAGCAGTAGAATAAACTGAAATTGGGTAGTGGGCCTAGCCACTGCTCATGCAGGACTTACAGGGATGCTTGAGAAGGAAGTAGCTGAGCTGCTGATAAAAATGTCGCTTCATGCTAGAGTCAATTACCTACCTACAGCCTTGGAGTGTGACAAATACTATACTTCTATTAAAAACAAACAAACAAGCAAACAAATAAACAAATGTATTAGAAGTGACTTGAGAAACATAAAGCACTGACCTCAAATTAGGATCAGAAACGTTAGTTGAAAAAAGCAAGGTAGAGCAAATAAAACATTCAACTAATGTTGATAAAAAAGATGCAAATCAGTCTGGCTTCTGTGAAGAAAAAAATCTGATTTTACTTATCTCATAGAATTTAAATCTGCCATTAAAATAGAAGAAAGTGTTTTGTCAGCCAGTTCTTTATCTAGAATTTTGAAAAGAATTTGCCAAAAACCTCTAACAGGATGTCATGTCTGGCATTCATCATAGTAGGAGGCTGTCTAGGGCAGGAGACCATTTTGAGAAACAGATGACTTTGCCTATCATAAAAAGACAGCCTAGCTCATCTGTTCCAGTAAAAGGCACCTTGTTTTGCAGTTCTGTTCCTGCTCCTTTTCCCAGCCTCTGGCAGAGTGTGAAGCGTAAGGCAGCAGCTGGGGGATGCTGCACGGAAGAATGGTGCAGGACTCCTTTGACATCAGTTTGGAGTCAGAAGAGAGATAATGGCAGTTTCTCTGGGTAAGGGTGAGGGTAAGCACTATCAGAGGGATAAACAACAAGGAACAGTTGGAGAGGATGTGCGGAGGAGGAGACAAAAGAAGCCCTTCACATACCTGTGTGAAACTTCATTGATCTTTTATATGGTCTGATTTAATCTTTCTAGCCTTCTTATGAACCAGCTCTGCTGTCACAGTGCTACTGCACCAAGAAGACAAATTCAGCTATATCACTATGATCTGGGTATGGTTTTGTCAGAGATATTTAAATAAAGTAATCAATGTAGGCAGGCACAAAATAAAGCCATGTTATAGACTATAAACTGACTGAGGGGAACAAAGATGAGCTATAGGTGGCTTGTGGTCAGTATGGAAGTAGGTTAATCATGAGCTTTCTCCAGGGCATTGTCCAAAGACTGGTGATGCACATGTGCATTAATAACCTAAAACTGAAATGAGATGTGGCAAGATCTGAGAATAACTGAGTATTAGATTAATCCCAAAACAAAAATACAGTGAAACTCCGTCTTCTTTTTTAAGTTAGCTAAGATTAACACCAAATGTAAGAAAAATGGAACTTACATATTTGTAGAGACAATCTGTCATAGAAAGCCCAGCGGAACTAGGCCTTTTTGTTCCAGAAATATGAAAAATTAAATATGCACACAATATGGGCTTGATATTCTTCTCCTGAAAAACTTGCTCACAAAGGTTTTCTAAATAACTCAATTGAAGAGATGATCTTCAGTCTTTGTCTCCCACTTGTGTTGTCTCAGAGGGAGCAGGAAAAAAGTAATCTTGAGCCTATTGCACTCCAGCATATGTCAAAATGATCACAAATGCTCTACAGAAGGCTACTGCCTGGGTCTGCTTGGTTTTACTTTGAGTAAAAGCCCAATGACATGAAGACTAAAACCCTAGCACACTGAGACTGAGCACAGTAATGAGGTTCAGTTGGCTGGGTAAATATAGCACCTAATCGGAAGATTTGTGGCAGTTGAAATTCATCAGACTTGTACAAAATAATGTGTTTTGGAAGAGAAAATTGTACCAGCTTACTCAAGTGTGTGAGTTCTTTACTGTTTTAGCAAATTATGTCCTCATTAGCTGCCACAGAAGCTTCTGAAGTTTATTTGCAAAGTACTTCAACCTTCAAGATTCAGCAGAAGTCAGGAAAACTGACTTGTCTGCATGTGTGGACTTTACTCTGAAGAAGGAAGAGTTTGTCACTGGATGCTGGTCAAGGCAGGCAGAATAGACAGTCTAACTAGCATGACAGCATGACAGTCCTTGGTGTATACTCTGTGTGCAACAAGCTGGGCACTCTGGCAGTTTAAATATTTGTATCATACAAAGAAATGAAACAAGAAACTGAAATACACATCAGTGAAATGAAATACCCATATTCCTTATTCCAGAACAAACAGTATTTTAATAAAATTTGGTTCAGTTATAACTCTTCTTACGCAAGTTTTCTATCTATCTGGAGCACTCAGGGCAAATGAATCTTCTGATAAAAAATAAAACATCAGCAAGCTAATAAAATTATCCAAGCATCTGTAAAAATAATTTTATTTTTTTTTTTTTCCCCTGAGGAAGAGTACCTAAAAGTATAGTCTACAAAGAACTGAAGAACCTGGTGAATAAATTTATGAATCTGAATTGTAAAGCTCATTGCTGGTGCCACTAAGATCTGAGCACACAGAAAAGCACGACATAGACAAGTGAAAAACCTGCAAGATTTCTCGTGCTCTTCCTGTAAATCAAACATGGAAGATTTACCCTGATGTGTTTTTTCTAACTCACAAGCTAGAATAGTTTAACTACTGTGCCCCATCCCTGGCTGTGTTCAAGGCCAGGTTGGACAGGACTTTGAGAAACCTGGTCTAGTGGGAGGTGTCCCTGCCCATGGCAGCGGGGTTGGAATTTGATGATCTTTGAGGTCCCTTCCAACCCAAACTGTTCTGTGATTCTGTGATTTTATGATTCTGTGATACTGCCTTAGAATTGAAGGCAATAGTTGAAAATACAAACTTGACATTTTAAATAGAAAAGGCAGCTGCCAAACACATCCCTTTGCTGTATTTTTTTGCTTGCAGGTGAAGTGTGTAAACTCCAGGGTTATAACAGAACAAAATAGAGGTACACTAGTTCAAACAATATTCTTATTACTGCTACCTGAATTTTCCATCTGACTCTGTATTGCTTGGAGGAGGTTGAGGAGTGCAAGGGAGCACTGTTCCAGTAATGCCCTTAATTTACTGCCTTTATAGCTGAAATATTTCAGTTATAAACTGAAAACTGTAAAATGGAAGTTGGTCCTTTGAATGATTCATTTAGATTCTTTATATCCATCTAACTATTGACAGCAATAGATATTTATGTGGACTGGAAGACTAATCAGATGCATTATGAGGAAGTCGCATAATTGTAATCATATTTGAATGAAAATTCAGGATATTAATAGTGGTTACAAACTAGGAATACATACGTTAAAAGGTCACAGACTGATTCCCCATTGAGGTATAAAGATCCTGGAAGTTAATAGTTGCCAAAATGAAACTTTTGTTTAATTTGGGCTTAGTAATATCATCTTAGGATGTGGTGATACAGAAAGCATGAAGAAGAGGAGAAGACAAACTTGTACTCATGAGAAATGATTCAGGAGTATAAAGATAACTGTAAAATAGGAGAAAAGTTTTGGATCTGGGATGTAGTTTTTTCATCCTGCTTTATACAAGTGTAGGTCAAATACTGGTGTAATTGCATTGATATGGGTGGAACTGCTACTATCTTTGTATAGTAAAGTGGGACAGTGAGATTTTTGGCCTATTACTTTGCATATTACTTTGCTTGTATCCAAATTTTTCAAATAAGAACACTTGAGCAAAAACTATTTAAAGGAAATGCTTCTGTAGCTCCTGATGATTTCAGTTTAAAGGCTACCTTACCTCTGAAAGTCATCAGCCATACAGTGCATTAATACACCTCAACTGTAGGTATAGCCCCAGTTTGAGTCTGGTATATATGGCCTGGAGAAACACATACTAAAGAGGAAAAAGAAGGATGGTGATGATGTAGCTTTTTCAACCCCATGACAAATCTACTCTATATTACAAGTTATGTAATTGAAGTCTTTTAATTTTCACGAGTGAT
>JBCJKH010079204.1:0-10355 GCA_039877255.1 Loriculus beryllinus
TGTTCAAGGCCAGGTTGGACGAAGCCTTAGGAGGCATGGTTTAGTGTGAGGTGTCCCTGCTTATGGCAGGGGGGTTGGAACTAGATGATCTTAAGGTCCTTCACAACCCTAACGATTCTATGATTGTATGATTCTCAGCTCCCTACTGAGGCAACTTGTAGGTGGCCCTGAAGACCTCCGGAGGGCACTGTAAGGACACCTAAAAGAAACCCTGTCTTTTCCTGGTGAATGTCTAAGGAACCAACATTCAAAACTGAGCATCTCCATCCTGCCAGAACCTAGGCCACCACATGGGTAACTCACAGAACACAGATGTCCTTTTATAATGAGACAAGGGAGGGCAAAAATCACAAAATGGAATATATAAACCTTTAGGAATAGTTTTAATTCTAGTTTTGGAATTTTCTCTGAATTTCAGAGTTTTCTCCGAATCAACTGAGAAAATGTTGAGTGGTGGGGAATTCTGTCACTATCATTGTATAATTGCGTTGCTTTTGCTCATTTCACCAAGAAACGGAAAATTTGAGCTCATTCATCTCCCCCACAGACCCTAAGAAGGATTGCAGAAGAGTGCCCTAACCCCAGTTCTAGTCTGTCTACCCTTGCTGTTGAAGAGAGGATACAACCATGAGTCCTGAGGCAAACCAAGGAAAAGTCTACTACAAGCAGTGTTTCAGATCCCACTCCTTGCAACACATGAACATTGAGTATTAGACCATAGTTGGTTCCATTTTTGTACAGCCCTGGGATATAAATCTAAACATGGAAGCACTGCTCGTCAAATGCTTGTCCTAACAGCTTGAACCTGGACTCAGCCTAAGCTACCATTGGACTTGGTGTCCAGACCTGTGACTCAAGCACTTCTGTATGCACAATGGACCAAATGTCTTAGGCAGATAGAGCAGAATACCCAATATTAGTGATTATAGCATTCCAGAGGTGCAAGATCATCCTTGTTAGAATGCAGGAACCAGGGGAATCCCTTGTCTTTTCTCAGTAAGAGTTTGCCCTTTAGGCTATTACACAAAACCACAAAGCTCCTTCTACATCCTTCCTTAGATCAAGATAGGACGAACTATTGTGTGAGTACCCAGCATGAGGCATCCAGTCCAAGCACTGTCAAATGTACAAGATTAGAGAAGGCTAGCAAACAGATGGTCTGGCTGAGAGTCAGGCAGAACCTAGGTGCCAAAATCTGAATATAAGTAAGATTGTTTTACAGTCAGGACTCCGAAAGTGAAAGCCTGATTACTATTCTTATTGCTTTGATAATCTTTTCCCTTTCTTCTACCTCTGTCTAATAAAAGATATTACTTTCTCACTACAGATTTGATCAGTCTATATTCTCACATTTTACTGGCTACCACAACACAACTACTAGATGATAAAGTGAAAAATCTGGACTGTAGAGTATCATACTAAGATTTGCTGTACCAAATCAAAGTTTGTCTAATAAGTTTCTCTCAAGGTACTTAATGCCTGATACTCAAGCTCAGTTAAGTATCAGCAGCACTACAACCATAGTCACCACTCAATGTAAGTTAATTTGCCTTCTTTATGTCTAATTTTAGCAAACATGGCCATGCTATTTTGGTTTACCCATAATAACAAGAACTAGAATGATCAGATGTTTTCTGATGGAGCAAGAAAGCCATTTAAAGCAACCCAGCAAATTAATCCTGAGTGTAACTCTGTTGAACTATTGTACCCAGCAAAAACACTGACTGAAATGAAGACATCTGAAGATCTACATCTGAAAGAGGCGCCACTGAGACAATCCACAAGTTAATGTAATCCTATAATATCTGATCTGGAAGCATTTGATCAGAAGTTAATTTTCCATGTGATAGTGTCAGTGGCTAGTACATCATGACATAACCCCTCCTTTAACCGCACATTAGGAAAAAACATTACATCAGTACATTTAAATCATTCTGATGATTTTTTTTACGTTGTGTTATTCCATGTTTCCTGATTTGTGGGCTGAACAATGCGAAGCCCTATAGACAGCTGGTTGTCATATCTCTGTCTGAAAAATTGTAACTTTGCAAACCACATTTGATTCATTCCAAAACTTCAAGAAAAATTTAACTTCAGTGGGTACAACCTGCCACATATTTACATATGTAAGAAAACACATTTAAAGGAAAAACATGCTGACAGATCATCTGATGTCACAACAAGCAGAAGCTGTAAAACTCCTATAAAATATTGGTAGCAGTTTCTCTTCTTCATTTTTACTGGATATATAACCTTGCAGGTACAGAAATATTCATGCTGCATTAATCCATTTCAGATGGAATGCAAAATTATTTCTGCTCATGGCTTTTATTTTGAAGAACAATTAGAAGCTATTGCCATCAGTATTTATACTGCAAGACTGTATAAAGCTCCAGGCACCAGTGAGTGCCTTGTACTGAGGTACGCCTGAAACACAACATAAAATGGTCTCGCCTCCAAGCAGTTTACAACACATGTAAATCATCAAAAGGCTACAGATTTCTGCAACCTTTTTCACTGTAGATATTATTGTTACTTCTAAATCTATTATCTTAGGCCTCCTTCATTGGCAGTGAAAGCAGTGATTTGGAAATTATACCTTTTTCTCTGTATAAGTAACCCTGCAGATTCTTGTCTGTTTATAAATGTTGTGATTTCAGAAATAGCTTTTTAAGATTTTGAAACATACATTTTACATCTTTCAAACATCTTCCAGCATTTCATACCTTTTTAAATATCTCAGAACATTCCAGGATCACTAGCAGGCCAAAGTTGGAAGGAAAATCACTGGGTTTTACTAAAATGACTAATAAAAAAATCCACCTACCTTTAAAGTGAATGGAAAGTTTGACTTTGTCTTTTGTGGGCGTTAAATATAACTCAAATTCATGCAGCCAAGGCTAGAAGGTAACAAAAGGAATATATAGCATTAAAATTCTTTTTATTTAACTGTCCATTTGTTAATGCCGCATTTTAGGGTAAGATCAGTTAGAACTTGTGTCTAACTATATGTTCTTCCCTTAGTAGTTCAGTTCATAAAGCTCTTCAGCTGATTGAATCTTGTAACAAATCTTTAGCTTTTACGTAGCTTGCTCTATTTTGAAAATGCAGCGATTTTTGTGTTGCTCATGACGCATCTGAAAACCTCATAACAAGTATTTCAAATATAGTAATTAAGCATCAGAATAACTCTGAGGGGTGCACCATTATTATGTCAATTTGTCAAAATGATTCAATTTTATTTATTTAACCCGGAAGGAGTAACAGAAAACCTTTGTGGTTTGTTGTTTTCAAGAAAGCATGGTCAGAGAAAAATACATTTTTTAAACAGTTCATATTATCACTGCTGTCATTTCAAGTGAAAACTGAGATTTAGAATCAAATTTAAAAAATGAAAAATAAAAAAAGAATGAGAAAGAATAGAGGCAAATCAGTCCAAAACTGAGCATTAGTATCTCTTTTGCCTCACCCTGAAGATTTTGTAAGTCCACATATACCAAAGGAAGGTAAAATTTTCTTTCTAAACTTGTTCAGAGACTCCTAAGCACTGACATCATTGTGATGTCTCACTTTGATCTAGCTGAATCAGGCTGCACGCAAACCACAACATTATCCAATACTTTATTTGAAATTATGTTGATATTGGCAGTAGCTACAGTCCCCTTTTAACAGACTAGCTCACTAACAGCTTGAGCTCTTAGGCAGAAATCAGGAAGGCAGTTTCAGGTATTCCCACTGCCTAAGAGCAATCAAAAATCATACTTCCCAAGGAGGAAGGAAAGGAAAGAAGGTGAAAATATGGATCCTGAGTGGGAATGTCTTCTTAAGGCATGCAAGGTCCAGGGAGTGGGCCCAGACTTAAGGTGATTCTTCACCTGTCTAGTTTAAGCCTTAGCTTGCTGACACTTGGGCATTCATTTTCAGGAGCCCAGCTTTCTGAGCTTCTTATGTAGGGGCACAGTAGAGAAATCTGGATTTGAAGCAACAACCAGCTGCCTGGTGGCTTCCCAGGGAAGTGGGGGAATCACAGTCCCTAGAAGTGTTCAAAAACCTTGTAGTTGAGGCCCTTAGTGATATAGTTTAATGGTGGACTTGGCTGTCCTGGGATAAAGGTTGGACTTGATGATCTTAAAGGTCTTTTCCAACCCAGTTGATTGCATGATTCTATGATGTTAAGAGTTGCAGTCCCCAACATTTTAAAATCTGAGTCTTTTTGTATCCAAAGGTTGTGTAACAAGGGAAATCAATTAGAGCTGGGAAGTTTCTATATGCCTGTGAATGTTACCTATTTAAAACCTCATGTCACCTGTACTGTGCTACAGCATCTGCGCTTACCACTAAAACCAACAAGCAGAACTCCCACTAGTCAATAACACATATTAGTGACACATGCATCATGCAAATCACCAGCTATGACTAACGTAGAGGAAAGCAAAAGTGTTAACAAACACTGAGCTTCTCTTATCCTTATTGTTTAATCTAAGTTTCATATTTTTTGCATGGATGGTTTACGGTAACCTTAGATTTCACATAAGCAAAAAAAGTGATGTCACTACATAACAAGTTATGCTGGTGGCATGTTATTGCTAGTATATCTGAGAAAATCTTTTGCTAAGTTGCTACAGATCTGAAAGTATAAAAAGACGTTCAATCTCACACTGAATATAACCAAACATTTTATAATATTCAGACCAGTATGCATTTCTATTGCTTTTGAATCGTTTACAGAGATTTAAATGTCTTGAGATTCAGCAGATCAGTACAAAAGATACATATAGCATAATTTTCCTCTTAGTATATTTCCAGGGCCATGAAATAATGAACAAATTTAATGAACAATTTAATGACAAAAATTCAGAAAGATTATAAAGATATCTGCTATCACAAGATTATCTGATTTGATGCTGATATTTTACTCTTCCATATATTCTAGGTGTAAGAGCAGATTTGATAGTTTAGCATAGATTTGAAAGGAAAAGTTGTAGTGTGTGATTTATCTTTTTGTCCTGGATTCAGCTTAAACCACGACACTTTTCCTTTCTTCTCATATCCATAAACAATGTGCCAGTTATGACATCGTTTTTACTTTAACTAGAAACACCTAGATTTTCTATTTTAAATGAAGATTACACAGCATCAGGAGAAATCAACCCAAATATTACAAGTGATTAAATAAAGGATATTGCTTTTCCCTATGCAGATTGTTCCTTTTATCATCTTCAATGTCAAAGTAAGAACTGTAATAAGCCAGTTAGTCATCACATCAACCACAGATAGTAAAGTTTGGCTAGGTCAGGTACAGAGTCCTCCTTATCATCAGACATGACACCATGCTGTTAACTGACATGGAAACTAACCAAAGCTGTGTAAACCTTCTCTACACCCGGAGATTGCTGACCTGCATATTTTAAAGAGGAATAAATCAAAATGTGAGATAGAAACTGAAAAGAAATGTGGTTTGGTTAGAGATACAGGGTTTGTGTGGGAACCTAGGCCTGAGTACTGAGCCTGCAAGTATTCAAATGTGAAGCAGGGGAAGGGAATATACACAGATGCATGTACCAGCATATGGGTGGATGCAGACATGCAAGGTGGAGAAAGGCTGAAGGGACCTATGCATCTGCTTTTTTTCACAGATTACAGAAGAACATGTGAAAGAAGACCTGTGTCTTACACAAAACAGCAGTGACCAAGACTGGAGCATGCACACTAGGACAAGCAGAAAGTTTTCAGTTGCTCTGCTGTTGCCTTCTAAATCAGATTACTATTGAAAATTAACTTTAAACTGACATAATACCGTAAAACCAACATATACTGACATAGACCATTGCCAAAAGAAATATCTTGTCCTTTTCCCTGTCTCTTTCCCCAAATCCTCACATTAAATGCTTGGTCCTGCCACAGAGGAAGAACAAACAGGCTAAAATATAATCTACAATAACAAAAGAGTATTAATTTCCAATTGTATCATTTTCTCGACAAGCAGAGCCATAGTCCTATAGCTAATTGCTACTGCAGACAAAAGGAAGACAGAGGGACACATGGGTAAAGACTGGGAACAGAATAGCACCTGTTTTCATCAGTTTAAAATGATCCTCAAACTACCAATATTTCCCTTTCAAAAGAGAAATAATAACAGAAAGTGAGTGTCATGCCCCAACTCTTTTATTTAGCCTGCTTTTGCTCAGCACACCCTTGAGAAAATGGCATGCCTAGAAGACTTCTGTCAAGTGCATGAAAAAATATCAAGTACATTTATTCTATTAGCATTTTATATGGTGATTAGTGTAATTACAGATCATTACAGTAATGGTGCATTTAGCAAGTATATCCCAACAGAACTATATCTCCATCCTCATTATTAGTTGAGTAAGTCATCACCTGGAGGAATTGAACCTGGAAATTTAAGTTAAACTGTGGCCTTCTGTTACTACAGCTGAAAGTCAAATTGCTTATCCAAAACTGTCTCAAGACTCCACAGCACCAAAATGCATGTACTCCTCTTTCTCCCTGAAAAAGCCCGTATAAGATTCACAGTGCTTTTTGACCCACATGCCCCTGGGAATCACTTTTGTATCATTAACTGTTTTGATGAGCCAGCACTAGCAGACATTTAGATCTCAGGATTCCAAAGTACAAACTTAAACTAATTCAGCTGAAAAAGCTTAATAAGACCCTATGTCAGGCCAGAGTTTGAGGGGGATTTTTTTCATTATTGTGTTACCCTAAACCAACTTCAAGGGCATTTGGATGGATCTTCTCCACTTGCTGCTTCCTTGCAGGTGAGCTCTTTCATAAGGCTTAACCTGAGATCAGGGCCTCAACAGCTTTCTGTGTTGCAATAAAGTCTATACAGTCTCTAATAGCCCTTAGAAAGCCTCTTTCAGTCCTGTCAGAGGCCTAGCCACATGCAGACATGCTTCATGATCTTCTGCAAAGTATCCCAGACTCTGGGGTGCTCCATCTCCCTGCATTTTCATACATCCCCTTCTTTCTACTTCATTTGTGTGTGCAGTGGCTTTCAAGGAACATATCTTCCCTCAAAAAGCCCTGTCTGTACCAGACAAAGCATACAACAGTCAGCTTTCGAGAGGCCAACCACCTTTATAAATGAAAAAAAATAGATAAACCGTTGGTAAAATGGTTATTGTCCACCACACCCTGCCAACTAAAACTGTGCTAACCTTTCAAATTCATATAGTATCATCACAGTATCAGAAACAAAGTGATGATCCCAGCTGGGATGAAAAGACTTTGACCAGAACTTCAAAATGAACCAGAAATCTGTTTACTTATTTAATAATATACAGACATGCATGCTTTTTTTATCATGACAAATATTTACCGATAGGAAACTTTTAAAGCAAACTACCCCTTTTAAAATAAAAAAATAGAGAAATTATAGTATATCGCTGCTTGCAACACAAACACTGTGATCTGCAAGAATAAATACAAGATAAGTACATTAAATACTAGATAAAAAATGAAATTGCTCTTTTACAGTGTTTCCAGTTAACTTGGTAGGTCCTCATACAGTGACAAACTGAGCTGTTATAAACTCTGAGGTCAAAGGACATAAGCAACAACATTAGGCTGACACCGGACTGGCATAAACAGTATGATCCATACACCCATGAGAAAAGATGTAGTGCCATACTACATATACGTCTAGGAACAGCTGGACTTCTATAAATTCAGCTGCATCAGCATCTAAAGCCATTCTCAAATGTCATTTGCGTTCAGCATTTCATGCCACATACATTCCTTGTACCTGTAAAAATATCTTATTCCTTGTGCTCTGCCATAAGCTTTTGTTTCTGGTTACTGCAAGATGCTGAACTAAGTCAGCATGGATAATCTTTTGTACATACTCTTATAGGCGTTATTTGTTAAAAATTTTTGCATGACTGAGGCTTTAAATGGTAGCCAGTCAGTCATTAATTCTCAGGAATTGTTTAGACCTGTATGTGCAAAGGATACAAAATACTACTTTGCCAAACATGACATTTATTTAGTCTATGAAAACTAAACTTTATGCCAATGTATAAATCATAATTATAAATATAATAAAAACCTTGACTTTTCTTTGTAGGACAGCCTAAAAAACCAAACCAAACCAAAACAAAAAACCAAATAAAAAAAATTCGTTTAATCAAAATTCAATTTTTCATAGTGAAATAGTTCTACACTTCCATTCTGTTCTTTAGGAAGTGGGTTCTTTTATATATTACCACACTGATAAAAAAAATTGATTCCAATCATTTCATTTTTATCATACATTTTCTTAAAAGAAGTTAATGTCTGAATTAATTAATGGAAGACAGAAACTCCTGAATCTAGAATCACTGGTCACTCAAAAGTAAAGATCAATTCTATTTATATGCTGTGAATAATGATTCACAAAAGATTCATATGACATATGTGCTTCACTTTGGGGAACATCAAGCAGTAAAATTGTTATATATACCTTAAATCACTCTGAATCTAGAATATTAATGTCTGTAGATATCAATCTCTTTAGAAATATATAAACCACTTTTTAGCACAGAGCTCTGTACATATCATCTTGCATGTTCCCCAATTAATTGCTGTCCAAAGGTTACACTGGTATACTGACTCTCAATTAGAAGGATCGAGGAAGGGCCGTAAGATAAGGATATATAAATTATAATAAGAACAGGTTGTTTTTATATCCTTTCCAATTTAATCAAAATCACTGTCTTAAAAATGGATCAGATGCTGCTGTTTTCTCTTCCCATTACCATCTTTGTCATAAGAATGAGAAATACAAACTTCAGTGCTTGTCAGCTTTAGTCTAATGCTGCATAGCTCTTTAACCTTTCTACAGCTATGTCATTTTATTGTTTGGCTTTTCCACTTTTGTGTTTAAACCAAAGTAGCTTGTAGTAATGAACTGGAATGGATAACCAATCTCACAACAGCATATTGAAAAGGCCAAAGCAGTTCATCATTGTGTAATCAATATAATAAATTGGACAACACAAATCTTACACTCATGAAAAAGGCTAACAAAACATACTACCATGAACTTATAGTGATATAGATAACACATACAGAGAAAATAGGCTTATCTTTTTATGGTGTTTTATATACTGAAGTTTTACACTTTGGCATTGCACAGATATCACTGAAATTCACATTTGAGAGTTCTATAATACTTTAGACATATGCACACATTCTGTATACTGTTTTCATCATCTGTATCTTTCTTACTTCATTTCAATGTCGATATATTAATAACAAGTTTGTACTCCCTTTTAGGAGAATGGACTAAGTTATATTCATAAAAAAAAGAAATCCAGTAAATATTGAATTCTGTTCAAACTGGAATGCCCAAAGTTTCTGTTTTTTTCTGATGCAAGAAAGCCATTGAATACTTGCACAGGGAAAGATACGACATCCACCATAAGCACATGTTTGCCTGCAAAGGCCTTGGAGCAAAGGTGTCTGCTGCCAGGACAGTGTGTCTCAGGCATGGCCAGCTCCTAACCCTTCCCTAGGAACCTGCAGGAGGAGGGAACAAGCAAGCTGACGTCTCCTAAGGGCCTCTCTCTGATCTATGAGTTAGCCAGCCCCACTCAAAGTTACAAAGACTTTAGGAATACAAAGCAAGCACTGATGAAATATCAAATACAAATCTAACTTGGCAATAAGTGTTAATCTTCATGATGTAATGCGTCATAATACTAGCACACTGCAAAATCTTATTTTTTCCCTATCCTTGAATGATGATCCACTACTTCTTGGTACTTAGTTATTCTTGCTTAGGCTTTTTTTAGCTAATCCAAAGTCTGGAATGCAGACAAATTTATTAATTATATCCAGGATATGACCAGGATATAAGTGTGGGTACTTCACTGATACATTTGTCCACTTACTTTTTAAGTATCAATTTAAGATAAGGAGGCAGTGTTGTTCCCATTTATAGATAAAGAACTGAGGAGACAAAGATTGAGACATAATTATTTCTTTTCTTTTTTAACAAACTCTGAGAGCCAGAATCATCTTCAGTAGAGATTAAATCTTTGAAGATATTAGCTGCCAATTACTTGAGGCTAAAGCTAAGTGTATGGAGAGCCTGGATTATTTTTTCTACCTTCATTGTGCATTTTACTGAAGTGTCTGTAGATTTGATATTCATATTCACATGTTGCAGCTTACTGTGATCCTCACTATACAGTAGAATAGTAAGGATGGAAAACATCTGTATTATTTATGGAGGTAGTTGATATGAACTTGAATAGTTAATCATAGAACCATAGAATAGCTAGGGTTGGAAAGGACCTTAAGATCATCTAGTTCCAACCCCCCTGCCATAAGCAGGGACACCTCAC
>JBCJKH010079204.1:10455-25474 GCA_039877255.1 Loriculus beryllinus
AAACAGGCAGCCATAATGGAAACCGCAACATATAGTTAGTTGCATTTTTGGCTATTAAATTAATTTGATAAAGTAGTTTCATATGGGGATTCTTTATATGGAAATGCACTCAATCCACACCCTACTATGCAAAATTTTTAACTTACCTGATTAAAAAAATAAACCAGAATAAATGAACACCGAAGAACTGTGAAACGCCAATGCAACTTTTAGTTTTTAATTAAATAGACCCCTATCCACAGTTCAAAAAATGTAATAAATGTTTTCAGATTTAAAGCAGTTCAGAGTGATTCCCACGATAGCAGGTCTGTAACTTCATTTGCAGCATAGCCACAAAGAGTAATTTAACACCCATTAATAAAGGAATTTTCAGAGGAACTAGGGCTCAAATTATATCAATCTTCTACTGTTCCAAAATAAACGCATCAGGTGGCATTTAAATGCAGGTGGCTAACCATTTTATCAGTGCACATATTTAAGCTATTAGAAATATAATTAGAAAAATTAAATTAAACACACTTAATGCAGATTCTAATTCTAGCAACACTGTCCTTATCATTATGCCATTTTTATAGCAAATTATAAAGTATGTCTAAATTGTACAGGTTTGTTTCTGACTGATAGCTGAACTCAGATAATTAAGTTGTTAACCATGTACTTCAGTGGTCAACATGGTTATATATCTTTGTCTTATCACTACCCCTCCTCCTTGTTTCCACAGACCTCAGGGGAAGCAGATGAATGGCACTTGACACTACCCACCTACACAGCCGACTGATTAGACATAGTCCTATACCGCAGGTACACTCCATTATAGGCTTTTCTGAGATTCAAGCATTTCCTGATGCTGGGAGCATTGGAAACTATTTGTCTGATTCATTTTGCTGCTGAGAAAAACTACAATGAAACGTCCTCAAAACTTTCAGTCCTGTTTTCTCACCCTAGGCCCATCAGGCAGAGCAGCTGGAACAGGATTTATTCCATTAAGGAAGAAAATAATAAATCCTTTCCACTACAAATAATTAAACTGCTTAAGAGCATGTCCATGTCCAAAGCATGTACTTGAAACCCAGTACAAATGGCTAGCTCTCTCATTTCTCTAGTACGGAAGCCCAGTAGACACGTGGGTGCCAAAGGTGCCTAGCACCCAGAAATAAACCAGGGATGAATCCCTGACCCACCATCCAGGATCCATGGAGCTATCAGCCAAGCACCGCACAGCCAGAACTCAGGCACAGCACCTCATCCTGCAGTTATCACAGATCACATTCTTTTAGCAAGGCTCAGACAGGGGATGGGGGTCTTTTCATACTTCCCTGACTAATAAACATAATCTCAGAAAAATAAAAATACAGATCATTTACCAGTGGGTTCAGTCAAAAATAGCAAATTATAGCCACAGGTATATTTATTGAAAGAAAAACCTGGATTGTGATTCTCCTAGGAAAACAGTCAATACTGAGATAATATAAATGCATTTCAGTCCACGGGGAGGATTAGATTTATCATATGAGAAAGTATTTACAACATATTTACAATTAAATATTGGGATAACTTGAATGCTTTGTCTAGATTTATGAAAGTGCAATTCTATGTCTGTAAGCTTTCCCTTAACTTAAGAGAAATCACATGGGTCTTGCCTTCTCTACATGTCCTGGTGTCCTGTTTTCATCAAAACAACACCGAAATTAATTAAATGACTTCCTGAATTTTCAATGTCTCATTGCAAACTGGCTTTTGATAGTTCCCTTTGTCCTATCTGAAACACCTGGGTCCACCAAGTTGTTTGATACTTTTTCAACATAAAATCCCCAATGTAAACACATGGAAATTTTACAGAGATTTAAACAACTAGCTTGCTTTATTTCCTGTGCCATTACAGTGATTATTATGAATGTGAGAGCTGGGTTAATGACACAAAATACACTTTTTTCTAAGATAGTTGCAGTGATTTCTTTTTCCATTTAACCTGCCTCTATGCTGAGCGCTGTCTACACTGAGCATCAGCATGGCTGCGTCGGAATGGCCATGGACCTAATGGAGTTCCACTTCATTGCTCTCAAATGATTACAAACTAAATATCCTCAGTTTAGAAGAAGAATATGTTTTTTTTCCGATTTGAGAGTGAAAGAGTAACACAGGGGGTTATTTTTGTAAAATGTCATCAATACAGATTTTGATATTGTAACTTGGTTACAAAAATTTTACTTTTCTGGGGGTTTTCTTTTTCCTTTTCCTTCTCCTACTGCTGCCAATTTTGGTGGAGGAAAAAATTCCACCCTCTTCTTCCTATTTATTAACAAATCCAATGGGATCTGGTGGCTATCTTTCAAACTTCTGAGCACAGGAAATATTTCAAAAGATACTTCTTGAAAGGAAAAGGAAGCTACTCTGCTTGGAGGGGGGCACCATTCTTTTCCTAGAGATCTTGCCAGGAGAGCAAAAACACACACACACACATAGGCTAGGCAAGCAGGATTAAACAAAATCCTTTCCACAATGCATTTTACTGCTTTTCATTCTATGTGATCAGACTGACCTATTCTTTCTAACAAATATGTAATATTAGCATATAAATTTAACACCTACCTATGCTCTAATGACAGCAATTTCTTTCTTTATTTCCTTTACTTACTTAATATGGAAAGTTATTTTTCAGGCATTATTGTTTTATGGGTTTTATTGGTTTTTTACTGTCGAATGTTATTTATTCCTCAAAATATCAGCAGCTTTCACATACCTGTAGATTTTAATTTTTAATATCTTTAAAATAATGCTGCAAGATTGAGGATAGTTGCCCAAATAAATTTTTTTGATACCTTGCTCTTGAGTATTTAGAAGTACATTCCCTTTTTCTGCCCCCACATCTAGGGGAAAGCTGTGTTGGATGTACCGTGGTCTGCTGTGAGACCATGTGCTCTCCTAGCAGAGCACCAGTCTGAGAGTGAGAAGAACTGGATTGTAGTCCAGCATGAACGCTGTTTTGGTGAAAACTTAGCATCATGCCTAATTGTTAACTTCTGGGGACACAAATTCTGTTTGCCGACCACAGGAACATCCTGGCCATGCTTAGATACTGCAGCAGCTGGTGTAGTACAAACAAACATAAAAGGAAGCCCCACTGAGACTGGAAAGAGAACTTCTAACGACTGCTCAACAGCATCACTTCACTGCCACAGAGAACTCTATGAAGTTGTTACAAGTTTATAGCTTTAAATCAAAGGCACAAAGCTTAAGTTAACTATTCTTGTAAGAGACAATAAGTGGAAGCATCATGCTGCAGACAGTGTGCCCTGCTTTTGGATGTCTGGCCACTCTCTGGGAGCTCTTGCACTCATTTCAGATCAGGATGGGCTGGGAGCCTGAGTGAAGTTGGGCACCTCTATTTGCACCCACATGTTGAGTCACATGTGATGCAGATAGCTTTTCTTTCTAATTGTTAGCACCAGTAGCAGTACTACTATTTTATCACTTTACAAGACTCTAGGAAAGTCTGGGGGAAAAAATCATTTAAAGTTAGAACTTGGAAAAAAAACAAACAAACATTAGATCAAACACTTAGGACAAGGAAAAGTTATTCTTTTTCTCTAGGAGCTAAAGTTTAAAATTATAAAAATTCAGCAAAACCACTGTTGTTGACGCTGAGAATTTATTTAGGAAGATGAAAGGAAAAGCATTTGTGTGAGCAGGGAGGAAGAAAAATATAAAAGATGAAGAAGGAAGGATTGGCGTTAGAGGAGAGGAAAGAGAGGGAACTAGAAGAGGAGAATGGAAACGGAGAGGAAATTTAAAGGGAGAGCTAGGGAAAAAATTAACCTGGCAGAAAACTGGGGGCTGCAGAAATAAAGACACAAAAAAAACCCCAGTTATTGTAGAGTTCTCAGGTTAATTTTCCTCTATTCTGGTTTAACTTTTAAGGCCATTTTTTCCCTTGTTTGAGTGATGTCAGTCCAGATGACCCATTATTGTGGGTAGAGAACCACCACAGGTGAACTTCTCTACATCAACTGTATCAACCGCCACCATTGAAGAACTATCTCAAACACTACAAGCCTATGGCCATCACGGACACTTAAACATCTTTAACACCAGCTGGCACAAATATACGACCCAGTTTGAACAGCATAGTCATTCCACCCTGTTTCACCAAATCCAACCTAGGCTGAAGCACTTGTGTTCCAAACATCACGACCCACACATTTCAGACTTTGAAAATAAATCATTCACTCATGTTAAGTATATTGGAAGATGGCCAGGGCCAACTTGAGAGATTTCCTTCTGCAAATCAAGTTATTTTCCATTATGCAAAAATTAAAATAGAGTCCACAACCAATGCTATTTGAAAAACTCTCTAAATATGTGAGAGACTTCCATTTCCATCACATAAATGTGAGGATTACTATTTATCACACACAGTCTAATTTTATGAACTCTTCTGTATTCAAAGATTAATTATTTTAATTTTTATACCAAAAAAAAGAAAGGCAATATGGAGAGGTAAAGTAATTACACTACCTCGTAACATTATTTTCTCAGCAATCAGAGTTTATATTACACTTATTACTATCATAAAATACTGATGGCTATCAGCAAGCACTGTCCTGAGGAGAAATCTGTTTAACAATGTAAGAGGCCAGACAACAGACATATGTCAATATTTGCTTCTTATTCCCCAAGTACTGTGCATTTTACATCTGATTGTACAATTAAGAAAAAAAAAATTAAAAAAAATTGCTTCGTCTAGCTAAAATTTCAGAGAAATGAGATAATGATTCAGTGCGTGGGATTTTCTGTTAATTTGCCTTTTTCCTTAAGAAAAATAATTGTTATGTCATGAAATCTAGAAGAACAGCCACTCTATTTTCTATGGCTTGTGTGAGATTATCAGAGTTTTTATAGGTTTTAAGATGCTGTAATTAAAGTAGGTCAGAATGCCAAAAATATTATATGACATATTCTAAACATTAATTGAAAAGAAAGAAAAATATAACTCCTAAAAACCCCAAAACCAAAACATGAAGACCCATCAATATGACAATTTTGTGAAGACCAGATAATCCTAAATAAAAGAAAGCTACAGAAACAAAAACTAAGAACACCCTCAATTCACAGTGACAGTTAATTTCATAATACATTTGCAATTGCTAATAATCAGGTTATTGCTGCGCAAGAGAAATCTTGTGGTCTCTACTCTATCACTACAGAGGGCAGCAACAGACAACAGAGCTCTTTAGCATTACAGAGGAAATGTTAAACATTCCCAGTAAACAGGGGAGCGAGGAGAGGCTGGTCCTGCGGGCAGACCAGGGATCTTTGTCGGAGAGTGTTCAGAGACTGTTTATTACACATTTCAGCTTCCCTTGGGTGCTAACAGGCAAGCAGGTTTGGAAAGTCTTAAGGAAGCCTGGACTGCTTAATGAGTTAAGTCTATCTTTTGTCAACTTATCAAACCCAGATATTAAAGATAAGCATAAATCATAATATATGAGCTGGAACATATGGTAGCAACTTAAATTCATTTTGTATTTTCTTTCCCACTTTACACTCAAAGCCAGTTGCTTTGTTTTCTGTTATGTCTCTTGACAGACAAAGAAGCCAAAAGCCAAACAGCTGGAAAGCATGTCCTCTACAGCCTGGAGACCATGCATCATAAAGTACAACATAAAGACATTTACTGTAAAGGTATAAAAGTTTGAATCAGAAGAAAGTTGCTCAGTTGAATATATTTAAAAGACTTTACATATAATTTTGTCATTTTGTTTCAGTAGTAAAAAAGCTTTGAGGGTGGGGTGAGGTGCCCAGAGTAGTTATTAGCAGTGGTCACATCCTCCTCCAGCTCCAGCAGCAGATGCAAAGGAGGGCAGCAAAGGTCTTATGATCAAACGGGAAGAAAATGACTGACAACACGGAGCTAGTTCAAAGGAGCTAATGGAATAATTAGTTCCAAAAAGACTAAAAAGACTGAAGAATTCATGATGTCATAAAAAGCAGAGCTACTTAAATTGGATTAGAAAATAAAAATGACACGAACATTGTAAATATTCACAGATCACATCATTGACGTGTAATGTGCCGTTAAATGATGTCAAATTAAAGGGGAAATTACATGTGTAAGAACTAGGAAGAATAAAGGGAAGACATTTTAAAGATGCACAGTCCTTCGAGTGAAAATTCTTATCATATATCAGGGCTGATCACTGCATGGATGAGGAAACTATGAGAAGAATAAAATAAAATATGGGAAAGAAAACATAGGATAAAAACATCTCAATTGTGAAAGGCTGTTAACTTCAGAGCCAGTGTGGCTTCTCCTCAGCATGCCTTTGTAAGGCTGCTCCAAACCAAGGTGATGCCCAGAACCAGATGCTTTCATTGCTTTAACTATGTTAAAATTAATCCTAATTTATTACAAAATCCCCAGCAGTGAAGTCTACTTTCATATGGAAGGTTACCCTGAGTAGGCAAAAGAACTTTGTTCAAACTGTACTTTCAGTTTTTCTACATTGTATTGCAATTAATTAACAGTGATATGTGGGTGAAAGTGAGCGGATGTAAAGACGGCACTTCCCAAGTTGCAGTCTTCCGAAGTAGAAAAAACTGTTATAGATACCCTTAATCATAAACGCCTCATGTAGACCATCCATAGAGGCTTATAGGCCCTCAAACAGAGTAAGATATGATCTCATCTATGGCACATAGCAATGTTGCGGCAATTAATTTACCTATATTGTGTTTTTTCAAGTGAGCTTGAAAAGAAGGTCCTTGCAGCTTCTCTCCCTTCACTCCATGTGCTATCTGAATCTTCTGCTCCAAAGATGGCATTTAAAACTCCTGAAAATACTTGCATAATAAAGGGTAAAAGATACTCTGCACATATATATATGTACATATTTTTTTTTCCCTCATAGTCCTTTCCATCTCAAAACCCTGTGGGGCGTTAAAAACATTCACATAACCAAGAAACTTGAGATTATCAGCATTATCTCACCCTCTCTGCCTGGTGATAAGATGGTCCGATGTGCTTGTGCTTGCGATAACAGGCATCAACTTGGCCTCTTAGCAAACCTGCCAAGCTGGTTATTGCATTTCTTAATCATCTGGGCCTTTTTCACAGGAGATTATAGTCCCCCTGCAATTTAGACCAAACACACATTTGCTCCACCTGTTGAAGTTGACCATATAGTTTTGGATGAATGTGGATCTTTTTCTCCAGCAATACTCAGCATGGAGCCCGGTCCTGCAGGTCCAGCAAATCCTGGTCTTGGCAGAGGGTGAAAGCAGCCAGCACTGTCAGAAAACCTTCAGCACATCTCAGGATGGCTTATGATGTAATTACCCACATTTGCAGAGCTCTTATCCATCACCCTCTACCTCCCCAGCTGAGGTGGGAAAACTGCCAGAGATCTCACTAACACAGCCACAGAGGCTATGAGGATGTTGGAAGTTTGGAGATCCAAGAGCTGAATTTACAGTAAGTAACTAAAAAACCTGAGCCACTCTCTAAAACACAAACAAAAAAATGCACTCAAGTGATAAAAAGGCATTGCGTTGTGTTATTAATGTCAACTGCCTCACAAATGTGAGGATCTGCAGAAGAGAAGGAGCGGTATCTCTATAGGTAGAGGAAATGCTGAACACACTCTGCAGCACCTGGCTATCATCTCTGTTTTGTCTGGAGGATCAAGGGTAAAACATGTTTGAATAGCAAGGGAAAAGTTGAAAGAGTCCTTTTTATATTTCAGTATTATAGCTATATGTAAATTTTTTTTCCTGGATGTCACTGTGTGCTCTTAGAGGCACTAAATCATATGGCTTCTACTGTGGACAAGAGATAACATTATCCAATGACTGCATTTGGTCTGTTCAGTGCCATTCTGTTTGTGTAGGAGATGGCAGGTAGGTAAGGCCATTTCAGGTAGGAAGGCAAAGCCTGTGACATCCCATGACCTCCAGCCCTGCCTGCAAAGGCCCTGGGGTGCTAGCAGTGCAATATGCTGATCCCCTGGGGAGAGACAAAGAAAATATTCTTATTGTAATTTGTATACCTCCAGCCTGTAGCTGAGAGCCACTTCCAAAGTGGAGTTGCCTGAGGCCTAGGGGAAAACAAGTATGCTAAGGTCTTTACTTGTGCAATGGCTTTTCCACTCTGACTGGAAAGATGTGTTGATTGCATTAGCATTGTCTCTATAACTATTTAAAAAATTAGACATGGTAGTTATCCTTTAGCTCAAGAGACCGTATTACCCAGATTTCACCTCTCTTCTTTTTTCACTGATTTTTAACATGTCGTAAGTGCACACATGAAATGGGTTTCCTAAAACAAAGGTATTTATCAGGGAGAACTTCCTACCTATGACCTGAAATCTCTCAGATATAAGAAATCTTGGTATAGAATGAGGTTTGCCAGGCCTGAACATTCAACACACTACAAGTCCCAGCAAAACTAGAGCACAGCTAAATAACTTGGGAAATATCATACTTATGATGGCATTGCAGAGTCAATCAATTTAAATGTAATAAAGATGATGACAGACAATGAAAAGAAAGTTCAAGGACTTTTCACCCGGGGCTTTGCTACAGCTGGAAGTCAACCTGCTGAAGTCTATAGAAGTCTGTATACCTTAGAAGTCAGCTCCAGGGATCAGAATAATATATAGAAACAGAGAACATCTTCAATTTTAGGGAACAGTCCTTCAAAACATAGGCATAAGCCCCAGAGAAGCAACCTGAACTGGAACATTTTTGAAGGAAAGGACAAATTTTCATATCTTTTTTTTTTTTTTTTTTTTGCCAGGCAATGCTATAATCTATCTTTTCCTGCCTTGGTTTCACTGGTTAACTTTATCATAGAAAAACACCACAAGCTGGACAGAATAGTTGCACTGACTTTATGCTTTCACTAGTATTGGAATGTTAATACACTATACTAGTTGTGCATGTAATTCCTAGATTTATTCTTTTTATACACATTTATTTCCATAATGATTGTTTATTCTTCATCATAATATAGGAAAATTACTAGTATATAAGACAAATTTTAACAGTGAATTTGATTTACAGCCTATAATTGTGGTATCCATTAAGTATTTTAAAAGTGGGTGGCAATTTCTACACCCACACCATTTATACTGAAGACTTCACTGGGACATCACACAGCATAGGCTTTCTATGGAAATGATGCTGTTTGCTGCCTTTGCTAAGAATGTAGAGCGAATCGCAGATTGCAATTGGGATTCAGTGCAAGATGAAGCTTGGAAGCGTGAGGTGGAAAAATTGCATCTCATTTCTTTTTTGCCAGGTGGTAAGAAGCTGGCTTAGGATTTAGCAAAGTCTCAGACTTTATCCCCATTTCAGCCTTTGGAAGAGAAAACTTAACTTTGGTCCAGCTCCAAGAGTTCATAGGAATAGAAAGGCAGGTTTTCAGGATGCACAGAGGGTGAGCATGAGAGCATGGGAAGGGCCAATGAGCTCAATGTGACGATGCTGTATGATGACACAGTGAAGAAAACTTGAAAGAGAGATATTTGGGTAAAGAAAAGCAGGGTAAAACCAACCTGCTGTGTGTGAAAGGAAAGGTGTGAAAGGAAAGTCTGTAGGAAAGCTAGAAAAAGAAAGATTATCATATTTGAAAGAAAAGGCAAAAAAGTAAAAGGGTCTGAAGAGACAGAGAGTACTGTATACAAGTGAAGATTAGAGGAAAGAGCTGGACCCTCTCTCATATGGGCACTTTAAAAGATGCAAAGGAACAGAACATACTGGAGTAGTTAGGTCAGAGGAAAGGGGCTGAAGAAAAGGCTTACCCCAATTAACAGTTTGGTTTCACCTCTTATACAGTGGAACTCTGAAAATGAAATACATGTCTGTGAATTTGGAAAGCTTCACTGTGGGATGGTGGTCTTTTCTGTCAAGAATCTAATCCATGCTAACTCTCTAGCACTACGCTGGATCCTCCAAAATCCAGCTCCCTGGAAGAAAGAGCCCACCGGTTTAATCAGGAAGAGCAGCGACCTTTTCCAGTCACCCAGACTTCAAGACGCATGCCTTAGTGAGACCACAATTATGGAGACAGTCATGCCAAATAAAATGCTCCTCAGTGAGGGACAAAATAAATCTTGCAGCCTTCGCATCCCAAGCTAGCACGGGCAATTTCTAGTTCTGACAATTATACAATTATCACATAAACTGCCAACATGCTTGCAAATGCACAATGACATCATTAATATTCTCAACAAGGAAAGCACACTAATGTCATAGGCTGGAGCATTAATATCACTGTGCAAAATGATTCAGCATACAGTTTAATTAAAGTATGCAAAGTATTTTTGTTTATGTAAAGCACGACAGAGACCAAAGGCATCAGTCACTTGTACAGTATCCTGCTTCAAACACAGACCATGCACTTGCAAGTAAAGAGCCACTCCTGCTACATAAAAGACCTTGCATCCAAACACTAAGGTTTCCCTTTTTTCCTGATGTCTGGCTTATTCCCAGAGAATATTACCCCCAGAAAAGTGGATCCCTCAATACTGCAAACCATCCCCATGTTGACATGTTTTTAAACAAAAGATATCATTTTGATCTAAGCTTCTGTTATTTTCAGGTATTTTCTGGGCTCTTCACCTAGTATGTTGACATGATGCACCAGTACCGAAACACTGATTTGCAGAGACTGGGTAAGGAGGCATGACAGCAAGAAGGAGCTTTTATCTATTTTACTTTATTGAAGGTAAAAAGACTCTCCCTCTTCCCTTTCTGTCACTCTATCACCTTTTAGTATTTTCATCGAGCCTTGGGTTCAGAGCAAAGCTGGAGTTCAACTCAGTGGCCATGCAGTCCCTGCAAAGCTGCTTCAACAAGACAAGACCTGACCTCCTACCAGGATCTACAGCATGACACTGAGAGCACATTGCATGTCCCCAAGTGTTTTCTAAACCCTATGTGGCTTGTTTCAGGTGGCCAACTTCTCTTCAGTGCTGGGAGTACCCTCCTTATTCATAATGTCCAGTGGTTTGCGCTATCAAGGCTGAGCTGCTGTCACAGTGCTGGTCATCAGCATGTTCTACTCTTTATAATATAAAAGATTTAGGTTATATAAGCCTGAGACCAGCATTTTGCTCACTTCTGTACTGCAGATTCAGAAGCACTGTTTAATACACACTCAGATAAAATATTGCTTACCGGAGTAATAAATTTAAGCCAGGTACTGTACTAGAATTAAACCATTAACTGGTAAATCAGCCACTAAGTAACCCATATTCCTTTTAATACTAGATTCTTAATGCTAGATTTAAAGAGTAATACATACTTAACAAAAGCTCATTCAAAATATTTGAGTGACTAGAAACACTGGGAGCTGGCTCCAATCTGCTGCTGCCTGAAGTTTATCTGAGACTGAGTGGAACTGAGCTCCAAACAAAGACGGCAACAGGAGCCAGTTGTTGACACTCTGCATCACGTGTTGCATATTAAATGATTCATCAAATGCTGTGTCACAACCTGTATAAAATATTTTATAAATAGATTCTTCCTCCTTCCATTTGGTTTTTAGCAAAGAATATCTGGATAAATCAAGACTTCCTTGAATAACCATCCTTTTCTGAAATCACACTCCTTTAAATACAAACACCCAACCCAAACAATTACAAGAAAGAGCATCAGTCACTAAGTTTCAGTAAACAGTATGCTGGAATATTTGGACATCCTAATGGAGCTCTGCTTTAAGGACTCCCTGAATTTTATGAATAAAATTTACCACGAATATTTTGGAAAACTAAATAATAGATGAGTAAATAATTTTACTGGCTGATATGAGGAGGCAATGTGTTATTGTAACATGCCTTGTATGCTCCTTGTAAAGTACTGTAAATTATGATTTTAAATTATGATGTTAGATTAGGTTTTCTGGAGCTTAATATATTGTAATATAATATAATTGCTAAATGCAGATGAGTTACTGTACAGCTTTTTCACAGAGTTGTTCATGAAAGCCAAGCATTTTACATATTACAGTGAAGTGCATGTTATTAAGAAACAAATTATAATGAAGCTTAATTTACTTGTGAGACAAGATACCATAGCCTTATCACAGCTGACAATGTAGTAAGGTATCTTATGGAGCTATTATACCAACTTATGTGCAGCTTAAGTATCTCCAGCACAAACGTACATAGGCACCAGCATCATACCTTTTAAGACTCACATGTGATCTCATTACCTTAAAGTCAAGTAATACTATAAAGTCATCAATTTGGCTTCAAATACACTCTGTGATCACGACTGACAAATGCTCTTTTCAAAATAACAAATACAAAGCTGATTAGTATTCTAATACTGCACACTTGGAGCAAAGTTTGGGCAGAAGGCACATTTCAACTGCTTCAAACACAGCACAGGATCAAGTGCAGAGCTGGAGTCAACACAAGAGTTAAAAACAACAAAATCAGTCTCCTTGCGGTGCTGCTTGCTAAGCGCTCGCAGTGGCTACTGCAGATAAAATCGCCTTTTGTACCCGCAGACCTGCCACCCACCCTAACAGGCAAAGAGCGCGTGCTTTTCAGTCTTCATTTTCATCAGCAAGTCAGAAAAAAACAATAGTTACTGATAGATGCGTAAGGAGAATGCACTCCCTAAATAATACATTGGCTTGTAAATCATCCCACAGACTGTAAATTTCAAAAGAAAAACTGAAATGCATTTTTGTCAGCCTGTTCTGAGCAGTGTTGCCTCCATGCAGAGCATGCAGCAGCATCCCCACCACACCCCCAAAAGCACAGACACCAATGGGTTTGTCACACAGCAGAAAAAAGCTGCTCCAGAGCAATTCATTATTAATGCCAGAATATTCTTGCTAAACAGTTCTGATTATTTCACAAGAAAGAGGTCAAGGTATTGGAGAAAGGGATTTAATCAAATAAACTCTCAATCTCTCTCCAAATAGCATTTTCATCCGGCCGCATGTAAATTCATCAGATGACTAGCCTCCAAATGCACAGGCAAGGTTAATCTGCTATGACTGTTAAAACTTCTGCGATACGCCTATTGAATAAAGATTTAAAACAGGATGAACCATGCAAATTATCCCAAACTGCTTTCTATTTCTTCTTTTCCTTAAAGTTTTGCTCTGAATCACATCATCTCCACTGGCAGAAAGGGAGCTGAAAATCACCCACCTGGGCTGCACTTTCGGGAACCTCACAAAGAACACTTTTTTTCTCAACTTTCCAGATTTTGACAACTATTAACAGCTTATTTCAAGGTACCCCATCTCAAATATGCTGTGCTGAACAGAAAAGGGTAAATCCTGGACTATTAGAAATGTTTTATAGAACACCAAAAGAGTGCTGTTGGAAGACAAAGCAGAGTGGCCTTTAACAGAGAGGAAACAGAATTTCTCTTCTGTTCTGAATTCAATATAGCATTGCTTTGCTTAAATAAGGAGCCAAGGAATTTATCACAGCCATATCCCAAGGTGAATCAAGTGGCAAACACTAATAATCCCTCTTGGACACCCAGCACTTATTAGACAAACCCTGCCTCCTACTAGTGTAAATCAATGTTTATTTTTAAAAAGGATCATTGTGAACTTCATAAGTAAATGCAGGATTATGATATAGCTGCAAATAACACAGTCATAAAAGAAAAACTGCAATTTTGGGGTTTGTTGTGTTAAAAAAAAAAATAAATCCAAATGGCTATTGACATAGTGAGAAAAAAAGGGAAACTGAAATACAACAGGCAGGCAGAATTATTTTTACTCATGCTCTTTGCTTCCTTTACCCTAAGTCTGGCCACAGAATCTACGTTTAGCGGAACGTACTGTAAATATCTTTGTGAAGTCAGATCAGATTTATGAGACTGAGAAACCGTGTGCCTGAAGAGATCCATGGCTTTATGCAGACAAGCCCTTCTAGCTTCATACCAGCACACGCAACTCAAGTGCCGTCTTCAGATGCCTAACAATCTCCAAGTGAGCTAATGGTACACCTTTTCTTTCCTCTCCCTCCCTCCCCTTCCCCCCCTCCCCGCTTAATGGCCATTTTAATTTATTTATGCGACACATTCAGCATGTACCTAAATATCCTACACCTAAGCAGTTTTGTTGCCTCCTTCAAGAAGTCTAAGGCGACATTTCCTCTGTTTAAAATCCGAGAAGATTCTTAATGGTATATAATCTATATCCCTCGTTTAGGAGTCAGGCAGCAGTTAAAAACTCTGCCTTATCCATATAAAAAGTGTTTTGATGCTGGTATTCTCTGCCCCCTCTGCTCCAAGCACCTTTCTTGAATCTCAGACACCATTTTACATGAGGATGCTTTCTAAAAAGCAAAATGTAACTGTCTAATTAGGAGCAGAGTGATTGGCTAGTTCATGGACTCTGTGACAGTTATGACAAATACACATATTGGCATAGCCCTAACCTCACTTCACAGTTTGCAACACAAAGATGGTATTTTCAGAAATGTGCAGAACATTCTGATACAAAGCTTCACCTTGTCTAGTGCTATTCCATTTAATTTTTTATTAACTGCCTGAACATATGCCATTCTAGAAGAGGGTAATAGTTACAAAATGTCAGCAGAAACATTTAAACTGCTAAAATGTAAATGATTTTATAAATTTGTAATGAAAGGTAATTGTCATGTGGAAAAGTAACAGAAAAACAGATATGTGTAAATGTAAAACTGGTAAAAAATACATCTTACTGGTAGAAGACAGCAAAATTTAAGTGTATTTTAATGACCATTGTAAGTAGTATTTAAATAGAATTAGATTCATAAGCAGAAAATGTGAATTCTATAATATTTTATTTTCTAACATTAGTAAAGTTCATAATAATGAAAAGACCTCATGGAACTTTAATGCACCTAAATTCATTAAACAGTAGGACATTAAGATTCCTCACCTCATTTTAAAAAACAAATAAATCAAAGCAGATAACATAAATACAAAGCATTTGCCAGCCCCAGCACAGCCTGGCTTTAAAAGAACAATATTAGAAGGCGGTTAGTTAGTTTCTTTA
>JBCJKH010079207.1:1640-12961 GCA_039877255.1 Loriculus beryllinus
GGTGTATGCGTGGAGGCATATGGCAATAAATGGTGAATCAAGAAGCAGTATGCCTTTTACCACATGTTCTGTCTATATTTGTAAATCTTCTGCATTATTAAAAAAAATATGTTTTTGCAGTGTATGTCTGCATTTCAAGTTTCTTTGGGCAGGTTAAAATGCTGCGTTTTAGTTTCTGAGTTTGTTTTCGTGTAGACATGAAAGGTTTATAAAAATAAAAAGCTTGTATATGACAAGTCTAATGCATTGTTTATATTACACGTTTTTTACTTTTATTTAACTAATTTAAATAAGAACGTTCAAAGACTAGAAGGTGAGTAATGCTTACAATAATCCTTTTAATAACGCCCAGCTTCTAGACATAACTATATAAATTTACACGCTAGCGCTTACTTATTCCCTTTATACAAGTATAATAATCAAAATTTAATTTTTAATTCTTCTTCTAAATAAAAAAAACCCACTACTTTATATTCCAAATATAATCCTAATTAATACACATTTAATCTACCCACCTATCAGAAGATTCCGTGCTGCAGTGCCCTGTCAAGACCAGCATGCCCTCCAAAACAGCCAGAACTCCCTGCAGTACAGAACTGCTGGTTACCTGATACACTCTGGTACTGCTAAATCTGACCCAGAAGCTACAGACATAAGGATTCAAAGTATTGGCCACTCACTGGGTAACAGTCAGTCAAAGAAAACTCCAGACCTCTATTAGTCCAACTGCATCCAGTCAGTTTTTGAATATATCTAAGGATGGAGACTCCACAACCTCCCTGTGCCAGTGCTCATCCACCCTCACAGCAAGAGGCATTTCCTATGTTTAGGAGGAACCTTCTGTGTTTCAGTTTTCCCTGTCACTGGGCACCGTTGAAGAGAGTCTGGGTCCATCTCCCTTCAAATACTCTTACTCACTGATGAGATCTCCTCCTTAGCCTTCTCTTCTCTAGGCTGCACAGCCCTAGCTCTCTCAGCCTGTACTTGTTGAATGAATAATCCAGTCCCATAAATCTTGGCAATTCCGGTGAAGTGTATACTCAAAGTAGTATACTCTGAAGTGTATAATCGAAGTAGTCTTGGAAAAATAAATGTAAAATCCAACCAGTCTGATATATTAAAGAATGTCAGCCTAATTTAAATGTAGACTTCTCTATGCAGATACCTGTACGCATTGCTAGGCTCCAAGTTAAAGAAATACAGATTCTGTTTCTCGCTAGCCTTTGACAAATCATTTATCTATGCCTCTGCTCCCCCACCCTCACCCCTTAAAAAGAAAGTACTACCTTGATTTGTAAAGTCCTTTACAATCATAGAGTGAAAAGTTATATTGAAAGCCAAGTATTACTGTCAAAATATCAGGAAGATAAAATTAATATTCATAATATGACAGAAATATTTTCTTTGAGATGAGGGAGACATGGTAATAAATAGCAAGGAGCTCTGCGGCTATATTCAAAAACGGAGTGATATTGAGAAGGAATGTCAGGGAAAGTAGACATTTACCATTTTCTATATATTTACTTTCAACTGTATAGTCATATATAATCATTTTGCTCAGAAAGTACGTAATATGAAATACTGGTATGATAATCTCTAAAGAAAGTCACATTAAAAAAATAAAATTAAAAAAAAGGATGAATAAATGGAGGGAGAATCATATAACTAAGTCCAGACACAACTCTGAGTTTTAGTATTTCCTCTTTCTCCATTTCATGAGCCCAAGAGACGTCTGTACTACAGACACAGCATCCTTGAAGAGCTAGGTTACCATGACGAATGGAACAGTATTGCAGCAATTATATATGGATTGCTTTTATTCAGTGGCTTTGGGGATTTTTATTTTTTGGGTTTGGTTTTTTTTTTCTTTTAGTTACTTGGTTTTGGGGTTTATTTGGGTTTTTTGAGGGGTGGTGGTGTATCTTTTGTTTGTTAAGTACTGCCTCCCTGTACACATCTTCTGCTTCGCTTGGTCTTAGACCCCTTTTTCTGCTCTTTTTGACTGTGCTCTTGCTACCCTTCTTTTACTCAGCTCTTGCTAACTTAATGTGAATTACACCATAGATCAGGATGAACTTCTGAACCTGCCATGGCTTAGCTCATCAACAAGTAATAGGAAAAATGATTCTAAGAGCAAGATCCTTAGGAAAAAAAAAAAAAGTACTTATTACACCCTCTAAACTAAACATGTCTTTAAACTGCACTTCAGCAATACAAATGAATTCTGTCTTTAAACTGCGCTCCAGCAATGCAAATGAATTCTGCCTTGAAACTGCACTCCAGCAATGCTAATCTGCTTGTGTTTGTCAGTCACTGGTATTGTGTAGGGATTTATTTATTTATTTACTCTTAAATGTACCCTGGTTATTATGGAAGCAGACATTCCCGGTCATTATAAAAATCATTTGTATACAAATCAATCCATCCAGATGCTGCACCTCAGCAGCAATATGCTGGCTCTGTAACCCTTCAGAATACACTCAGATCAATTTTGGTATCAGAGCTGCATTTCCCCTGGAAATCTGTATTAACAAAACCAGGAAATAACCTACTACCTCCAATTAGTTACTGGACAACAGAATACAGAATGTTACTGTAATTTGCCCAATTCAAAGCCCGTATCAAGTAGCACATCTTCTATTTGTACTGATTCAAAAGATGTTTTGGCTCACAGTTAAAACATGGGCAAAATTCTAAAATTTCACTAAAATTCTAAAATCAGACACTAAAATATCTGAAAAACATATTCAAGTTCAGTTGTCTTCATTACTGCATAATATATGTAACATTTAAAACTTTAGTTTCCATAAAGGAGTTGCCCAGTGAGCTAGCTATACTGTGAATAACATCTATGTTACAGGTACTGACTTGGTGAAAGATAGATGAGGTCTTCACTATAAGCTACAGAAAACTCTTTTTACCTAAGGAGGCTATAATTTAAAACTAAAAAGCCTAAAAATGTAGAAATAATAGTCTATATTATTCACTTAAACGTTATCTATGACCAAAGTAGGAATACATGTGCATACTTAAAATAAGAATCCTTTAAAAAATTGAATGTGTTCCCATGGAATGAGGACAAAATAAAAATCTGTGTACTTCCTTGCACTTCCTGCTAATAATCAATGCCCTGATGCTAAATATCATAGGATACGATACCAGCTCTCTACCTGGTACTATATAGTATAAAGAATGGGCTTTATGTTCCTGTATAACAGAATATTTGCGAATGTGTCTCTTCAGATCAACAGACAGTAGAACAGAATTCATTTTCTCTGCCTGTTCAATCCTTTTTACCCCCCCCCCCCCCCGAGACATTTAGCAAAAATGATGAAAGGGACCTTAAATCTATCAGTCCTTGAAGACTATAACAACCACAAATCATTATCTGAGTACTATATGAGATACAATGAACAAAATAACTTCAAATAAGGAATGTTAGAATTAAGTATAAATAAAAAACAATTGAAAAAAAACCCAAAACTTTGGCAATGAAATCCAGTAAGTCTGTATAGGAGACATCCAAGTAAAGTGTGTGAGCTTCACAGGATAAGGCCACAGAAACTAAACTAGAATACAGGCACTGGACAGGGAGTTGATCATGTTGAATGAGTAACAGTACTTCTCTGAAGTGATCAGTTGTATCAGTCAGCACTATGCCTGGATTTTGCCAAGAACTCTGTTTCTTCTTCTTGTCCAGTGCAAGCTATATCAAGCTCAACAAATCAATTTCAATTAACAGATGAATAATAATGGATGAATAAACATTGAGTCATTGCCAAAGTAATCTGGATTAAATTAGTTGGGTTTTTTTTAAATCTGGCTCTACCTAAAATCACAAACAAAAAGAAAAATACGCCATTATTTCAGTAACTGTCAGAGTTCCACACCTAGTTTGAATCTCATGTCCATTTAGCAGTATGAGAGAGGCAAGGGAACACCATTAGTTATTTGGCATCTTATTTGTCTAATCATAAACCCATGTTTGCCTAATCAGTCTGCTACTAGTGCCACAATTCAGAACACAGCAAATCAGTGCAGGTTAAAACTCTACCAAGTTTCTCACTGACTTAGATAAGTCTCTGCTCCCGTATGCCTAAGCCACCATTTGAAAACACTCATTAAGTTCCAAAGAACTTAACAAATGTCACCTATCATTCTTAAAGGACATAGAAAAAGAAATTATTATTTTTGAATAATTACTTAATCTGATATCTACATAATGCCACCTAGAGATCCAATATGTATGTTTTTAATGCAGCATATTAAAAATTAACTTCACTCACCTCAAATTCTAAGTGAAAAGTCTAGCTGAGCTCAGCTCAGATAAAAAAAAACAAAACTAGATAATAATGTTAGAAATATCTTAATAGTATATTTTAATCTAGAAAACAAATATTTAAAACAATGCAGGCATTTTTTGCATTTCTCATACAAACCCAATGCATTATGTCAATGTCATTCAAATATGAGAAAGAAAGCATCCATATGACGACTCACACAGGACTAACCTGAAAGAGGGAAACACTGTAATAGGGAAGAAACACAATTTTCTTTTTTATGTCATAAAGCTCATTAATGTTAATGATTAGGATAAGGTCTTTAAAATTCTGATATTTTGAGACTACCATAGAAACACTTCGATCCATCAAGTCCTGTGGCTGATGGTGGTTGCTGCAAGAGAAATTCAGCTACAAGCAATAAGGGAATGATCTATCTCTACAGAATGTTTGTTCCCACCTTTATTAGTTAGGGGAGGTTTACATCTTGAATGATTGTGTGTGTTACGTTGATTTACTGGTTGCCTTTTTTTATAAATTATAAATATTATCAGGATGCACAGCTTTTTTCTTGATGATTTTTTCACATCAAAGAAGGAGAAGATGATGCTGCAAGAGATTCAGATCTACAGCAATACATCAAATTGTTCTAAAAATTCAGAGTTTGTCTCCTGCTCGCACACCAAACTACCACAAGTAACAGCTCTGTGAGGAATTGTGACACTATATGAAGATCAAAATCAATCCTAGGAATACACACACATATTTACTTGCTAATGTTATCAAATTGTCGTCATAATATGTGAAACAGGTACCAGATATTCAAAACCACCTTTTTCTCATAGTAGTTTTTTTCTTGAAGCTTGCCTGTCTGAGGAACATTCAGTGGTGACAGCATGAGGTGGCTGCTTAAAGTAGGCAAATCCTCGCTCTACTGGCAAAACATACCCTTACATGGGGCAACAAAATCACTTGAACAGGAGCTTAAGGAAACATAATCACCAGTACTCTTCTATGAACCTGGGCTCTGTCAGATATAAGAGCAGAAATATTGATTATTCAGATTTATAATTGGGGTTAGCTTTCCCAAAAATCTATATCCTTGTTGTGATTCGAAAAGAAGATGTTAACACTTTATTCTCAGTAGGTAAAAAGCTATTTCATCTTGAAAAAGAAGAACAACAAACACTAGCAAACTCTTTTGCGGTTTAAAAACTCCTGTCTGTGCACATTACTCTTCCACACAATAAAAAAATGAAAAGAAAAAGGAAAGAAAAAAAAGAAAAAAAATCTCTGTTTTGCTCTGTACACAAGGCTGCAACTAATTACAAGAAGAGACAGATGCTGAGTAGCCTTAAGGCTTTCCCTGCCACCGCAGTGAGTCTGTGTGCTAGTCAACAAGCAGGTAGTGAGTGAACTCAAATGTTATCTGACAAGGCAGCAGATCCCATCACCTAGGGTTAGAATACAGACAAGCAACTCTGTGTTCAGAAGTAGAGACAGAAAAATTTCAAGCAGATTGTTTCTGACAGAAATCATATCACAGCCGCACTTTCTGACAAAGTCTACGTGAATGAAACTATACACTTTCTGTTTCCCATCTTCCCCTTTAAGAAACAGCCAGTATTTCAAAGGTACATTGAAGGCGACAGCTCAATGCACAGTGGTTAACAAGTTCTCCTGTGCTTGCTTTCTCTTTGTAGGTATTAGGAAACCTCTATTGCTTATCTGTGGGGTAGTAGAAGACTGCCTGGCATTTTTCTAATCATTCTTTGTTTCCTAAACACTTCCAACTTGCTTACAGAAGTGAAGTATGTTTCACAACTTGCAACCGTGGTGTGAAGAAACTTCATATGACTATGTGGAAGCTTTAGAGAAGTTGCATCACCCTGAAAAGTAAAGTTAGTAAAAAGATAAAACCTGGCTATAATTGCCAATATAATTTCTACTGCAAGACAGACAAAATCCTAGCTCAATCCTAGCATGGAATTTGGTTATTAGCTTTGAAAGATAATTTTTGCTCTTCCACTACATAACCATGATCTCCAAGTTAAAGGAAATAATATGCACTTTTTGAGCACTGCAAATCTCTGCAAAGTAACAGATTTGAACAGTTTTCTTGCTTTCCACCCAGAAAGAATTGAATTGATCTAGATTGAGTTGGCTGTTTCACTGTGAGTAATGTCAAAACAAGACAAGAGAAATACAGTGTTCAATGGAGCACATCAGATTTTATGTACACAGGTTCTAGCAGTACTGTAGATTTTGACCTGCAAGTCGGGCATTTGCTCCCAATGGCCCGTGAAAACCCTAGGGGAAGTTTTGGGGCTTTACTGACTAGAATGACAAATACCACTTTCTTTTGCTGAAGACGAGTATTTTCCATCCTTTAAAATTAAATAGAGAACATGAAGCCTGCTTGCTTACCCTGTGGTATCATTAAGACCCTGAAGGTGAACGAGGCATTGATTTCTAGATATTCCTTTTAGCTCAATGGGATACACACACTGATAATTACTGCAGATGAGAGAAAGGACAGAAAACAGGAGAAGCAAGTAAAGAAATATCAACCATTATAGACAGAGACTGTCCACCCTACGATAAAGTTATTTTTACTCCAGATCTCTTTTACATTTCTATAAATTTTTTAGGAAGGGCATTAAGGATTGTTAATAGTGTGAATTTGCAGCACTGATCTCTACAATTACTCAAATGACTCTTGCAACACATTTCATTTGATATTATGCTAGAAAACTAGTGGCATGGAATATATGTTTGAGTGTCCTATTGTTGCAGTCAGGCAATTTTATAGCATTCCCTACTGTGCAGCACACTGATTTCTGAGTAAGGTATTGGCTTCAGTCATAATTAAATTTATGTGGCTTGGGATGCAGTACCTTCCACTCTGGAGCAGTGCTATAACTTACATAATTTACTAAATTACTTAGTTTTTGCAAGTGCGTGGTAGATATTTCTAGGTATTAAAGCTATTAGAATTCTATTACCACCATAAGCCCCCAAGTATAGAGTTCTAGAATAAATTTAGTTTATTAGCCTTCGTGTCACAAAGAGAAATTAATTTTTATTGTTGGAATGTTTTACTGTTCTAACCTCAAGTATTTTATAGAAAATCAAATTCCTTGTTAGCAGTAATAATTTGTCCTTAAAAGTCTAGTTATCAGGACTGGGCTTATTATATGCTGGTTTATCATACTATGGCTGCTTCAGTCAACTCCTTCAAAGTTAATGTCTTTGCTCACCGATACAGTAACAGGAATGTCATACAGTTTATGAACAATTTAAAAGCAGTTAGACTCTGAGGCCAGTCATGCACATTATGTGTAGATTTGAGTGTCCTGCCTGAGGTTACAAAAGACGTACAGCCCACTTCTCTTTCTTTACAAGAACTCTGAAGATCCAACAGGAGACAAAGCATCATTTACAACAGCAATATATTCTGGCACTATTTCCACATTTTTCCTGACAGACTTTTGATCTCTGTTAGGGAAGTGATCAAGCATTTGAAAGATGGGGGGTGAGGTGGCCTTAACAAAAGAGACTGGGAAGAACAGATTTTGTATTAAAAGTGACCAAGAAAAATCAAACCTAAGAAAATTAACCAAAACCTTGATGAACCTCAAACTTGGTATGCAGCTTAATTCATTCAGGCAGACCCTGAACTTGAGAGTACTTAGGCTTGGAACCTTTCAGATTAAATGAATGGTTGGATGACTTAATAATAATAATAAGCTCTTTCTATAATCAAATGAGCTGCCTGGTCTCTGTGAAATCACTATATCACGAGCGCCTGAACATCATGAGTTCTTGGTTAATGTGGCTAGCCAGGAAAGCAATGTTCACAGAAGGATGAAAATTACAAGAAGTGAAAATTGCAGAGATTACAAAAGTGACTAACATAGCCCAGTGACTCAGTTACTCTGAGATTACTCCAGACATACAGTAGGATGAAAAATCTACTTCAAACATCACCATTTCTACTTTTTCATCTTGCTTCTTGGAACAAAAGCTATTAGTTCATCCCTCCCTAGGCATGGGACCAGTTGTTTTAAGAAGCATTGGGCAATTGTAGTCAGGCACTCATGCATTTAAGAAAGGGCGTCTAAAAGTTTGGGATAAGAGTATTATATGAATACTTTCATCTGACAAGTTTCCTAATGCTCACTAATTACACTACCCATAGACAGTAGTTTTTAAGCAGAGGATAGCAGGTTAACTAGAGGCTCTGTATTAAGATTGTTTTATGAGATACATGGACATTTTCCTCTGTCAGATTCAGTTCTCTGAACTACAAAATCAGAATCAAGATGTTCAGAACTGATCTCCAAGAAGAGCCTTCTCTGCATGCAGCCTTCTCTGTTCTCATGTGCAACAAGCAAAAGTTGTAATGAAGCTTGAAAAGAATTTCCATTTTAAAGTTTATTTTTTAAGTTGACTTGCAATATACATATACACTACAAAACCTATTTTTATATGATTGTTAATCCTACTGGGAATTTTAAGAGAAACCAACAAAAGAAGATGTATACTTTAATAATTATCTTTTCCAAAACAGAAGAGTTTTAATAAACAACCTAACAACTTTAGAACTTTGCTAATAAAATAAAAAGTAGGTTAGGATTGGAAGAAATTTCCTATTTACAGGATGAACATTCATGTAGTCTTGATACTTCGCTGTTTTTAAAATACTTCAGAAATTGTAGTCTCATTACCATTATTTTTATTCTAGCTACTTCAACAATATTTTGATAGTAATGTTCCTCCACTTTCCTGATATTTTGCCTATTTTATTGACCCCAGGAGGCTAAAAAGCATAAAAGAAGCTTTCTAGAATCTGCTTATAGTAAATTCTGTAGAAAGAGGAGTTACATACTTTCTTTTCTTAATTAAAGCACCTAATGAAACAATTGGTGTTCACTGCAAAATCAGGAAGAAAGCATTGGAGGAAATGGTAGATACTTTCTACTGATAAAGTATGATTACTTTATAAAAATAATAGAGTAAAAGAGTTAAAAAAACCCAACAATTTGCAAGCATGGAGAAAAATGTATGGTATAGATTCTGGAGGACGACTGAAATATTTCTGAGGGACTGCTTAGGTACTGACACTACTACATACCATCACAGCAGTAGGAGTGCTTTGTTATAGTTGTCTCACATGTCCAAACAGAGCTCTGAACATTATCGTGGAGCATTCTACTCAGAAGCTAACATGTCTCTAGCACTCTCAAAATAAACCTATGCCATACTTTTAAAGTTAGAAATTCTTTAGAATCCAAGAGCCTAAACAACTGTCTGGGGTCTTCTTTGGAAACAGACCTGCTGACAGTGAATTAAGGATAAAGAGTTGTCTGAATTATCTCTCTGTATTTCCTAAGCGGCCAAAAACTATGTTGTCCTACAAGCTATAAAGGCACACAACTGGGTCAGCACAGGTACTCATGAGAGTCTAAAACACAATTTAAAAATGCACTCTATATGTACTCTGAAGAGCATATCTGTGCATTAAGATCTTATAAATAAGAATGGCATGTGCCTCCTTAAATATGATTCACTAAGGGTGTTGCCTCTACAGATGGAAACGCACATGAACTGTCTCAGTTTGGTGCTAAAACCTTGTTGCAAGGAATATAATAACCAATTTCTTGTGTAGCTGACAGAAGGAGCTTTTAATATTATTATTTGTGAGGAAAAAACAAACCAGCACAAGGGCCAGAAGAGTCTCTTTTGGTCCTGCTACAGATAAGTAGTATGAAAAATATACACATAGTGGAATTGTGGTATTTTAGTGTAGCTAATGAAAGAAAATTAAATGGCTTTTTTTTTCTCTCTGCTGTTTCCAGGTAGTTGTTACTAGCTAGTCCACACAGTTAAAAGATGTTTTGTGCCCTGGGTGCTTACAAGGGCAGGAACTTTGCTTTGGTGCGCATTTGTAAAGTGCTATGTGTACTTCTGGTCCTTAAAAATAATAAACAACACTAGTATGCTTCATTTAACATGTCTAAAAATATTTTTCCCAGGAACAGCAAGCAGTCACTCTGTAGCTGGCCACAAAGCCAAAAAAGTGTAATCCATAGAGACACTGAGGATTGCCTCTCTGCATCGCACTCTCCATTGCTATGATCTCTGACTCCTGCTTAAAGTCTACCAAATTGAGAACTGGTAATTCTGGGAATTGATAACCAGTATTGTCTACCATGACTATGTACGTCTAGACAACGCAGTAGTCGCTATGACACAAAATACCTGTTTAACTTGGCTTTTTAGAAGAGAAAATAAAAGGAAAGGAAAAAGAAACTTGTTCAGTTTTTTAGTCTTCAACTTGGTAAATTAAATACATATTCGAATATAGAAGGAAAAGAAAATTAAAAATCAAAGAAGTATATGTTGTGTATAAAGATAACTGTTTATATACTTCTCTGACATAAAACATGCCAAAAAGCAATATTGTTAAACATAACTTAGTTTCTTTGCTTTTATCACCGGCATTATTTGCTGCTCCTCACGTTCTCCTTCAGGGCCCCATTCCTTGGCAGATGCAGGCTGCTCCTTTCATGAGTACAAGATTCTGTGTACAGCCTCTCCTGAAGGAAGTTTGATTACCATTGACAGTTGCCCTGCTGCTCTCAGAAGTGCCAGGAGGAAGAGCTGAGGGGCAGACAGCTTACAGATACCAAGTTATTTCCATAAACGACAGCCACAAACCCTGCCTCTAGAAACACATGAGTAAGGCAATATTTACAAAAGAAGCACAGCTTTTGCATGAGGAAGACAACGTGCTTGTTTATAATCAATTTTGCATCCCAATTACTTTTGTCAGAAATTCACCAGATTTTCTTTGTGACTGGTGGTGATTTGGTTAGAGGTTTTACATTTTTTTGGAGTAGGATTTTTGTTTAGTTAGGTTTTTTTTAAAATGCACATTTTGGAACAGTTCTCCCTATTTAAAGCACATGCTTTCTAGGAGAAATTTTCATAGAATCATAGAATAGTTAGGGTTGGAAAGGACCTTAAGATCATCTA